>CATIWR010025412.1:0-14129 GCA_949677035.1 Omphalea diandra
AGAGGTGAAATGGTTGAAACAGTGGGACTACAACAGTTTACTGATAAATAAATTAATCTGTGTTTTTGGCTTTGATAAGAAACAAAGTAAAAGATCCTATCAAGGCATATCATACTGCACAAGCACAGTAGGTATAGTGGAGTGTAGACAATGATACTTCCTTTATGAGGTTCAAATTTACATGTGAAGTTAACAAACATCATCTCTAATTGAACGATTGATGCACATGGGGCATTCCTCAAATCAAAATCCAATCCCTAGAGACAAATTTTCCTTTAAAGAAAGACAGCAAGGAACACATCTGATTTTCCATCATCCTCAAAACCAAAACAGACTACTAGAACATCTTGGTTCGGACGAATGAAATGTTGATAGTTCGGAAGCACATCAATTAGTTGGTCAGGAACTAAAGTGCAAACCCAGCATCTGTGAGCATGAGCCTCTATTATATCAAGGCAACTCAAAATCTCAGCTAACTTTGATGATAAACTAATTCAGTTAAAAAATTCAAGTGAAAACATAAACCCTAAGTAACATCTGTATGATAAGTGATAGCCGATTTTTGAGTCTGTCCAGCAGCTAGAATCAAAGGGAAGGGAAACGGTAGAAACAATGGAGATTACAACAGTTTACTGACAAATAAACAAATCGGTGTGTTTTTGGCTTTGGTAACAAAGTAAAAGAACATATCAAGGCATATCACACTGCACAATCATAGTATGCATAGTGAAGTGTAGAAACTATGGTACTTCCTCTATGAGGTCCAAATTTACATGTGACGTTAACGAGCATCATCCCTAATTGAATGATTGATGCACATTGGATATTCCTCAAATCAAAATCCAAACTCTAGAGACAAATTTTCCTTTAAAATAAAGACCACAATTCAGGAACATGTCTAATTTTCCAACAAAAACTTGTCTCTAGTGTTTCCCAATGCATACTGACATAGTCAATAAACTATAAATTTTTGCTTTCAATTACACAGCCTTCAACATTAGACTCTATAAACAGACACCTGGGGATTATCTATCCACCTCTAAACTAAAAGTAGTGAAATTGAAACTCTACCAACTGCAACAGATTATTAGCATAACTTTTTTTCTAAAAAAAATATACAGATAATTTTCTCTTGATAATCTCAGTACAAATTAAGAATATTCGAGTCATTAACTATTCCTAACAACTTTTATGCAAAGGCAAAGATTCTTCAGTCTCTTTTTTACATATTCAAATACTCACATTCAAACCATCAAAGAGACAACCCAACCAGAAACTGCTTGATATTTTTACTAAAGTTCTCTGGAAGAATAGAGGGGATTAAGTGACCAATTTTTAGAGGTAGCAAACTCTAACAAATTAGCCATTGTAGAACAAATCTGAGAAAGTTTGTGAGCATTTCACAAGCTGCATTATGTTCAACAAATATTTGGTGCATAAGATGTATTAGAATGGATAGAATGATCAACAGGTTCTATAAGGATAAAAAGCTCAGAATGCCAGACAGGAAACTCATGCACAAGATCAGTATCATAGAACATAACCCTTACTATATCTTTATTGAAAGCCTAGATCCTGAAGACTCATCCTACCATGGTAGATGTCCTGCAAATGGGGAATATGCTCCTGATGTTTGTTCACATACATTTCTAAGAAGTACTTCTCACTTAATCTCAACACGTAATAGAAACTGATATCCTTCTCCAAAACACCTTCTAGCAGCAGAATTTTAATAACTAAACCCCTAGGAATGATCCTCTTCTTCAAACTGTAAAGAAGCATCTGTGGATTTGCAGCAACTGATGAAGCCTTCAAATCCATCACATCGACAAAAAAATCCATATTGCCAATTAATTTCTTCTCTGATAAACTCATGCATAAAGGTTCCTTTTTGAATGCTGATTCTATCTCATCTTTAGACCAACCCCATCTTCTATAGACCTCTATTTTGTGTTGCCAACTTGATTCAGTGAAATGGATATAAACAACAAGGGCTTGAATAAACTTCACTTTTGTAGGACAGAAACCCATGTTAATAACCATCTTGACATTTTCATTGAACTTGTTTACGTTACAACATAGTAAAGTAGCATAATGTATCAACAGCTGACTGATAAGAGATTTTGGCATCCCAATTTCTATCAATGCCAGTACATTCGGAGCAGTAACCTTTTCCACATCCTGTCGAAAAACCCTGGATGCTTGCCTCAAAGCTCTGATAATCAGCTCATCATCAGACATCAAGTTAGTCTTAATGAGATTATAAGCAGGGATTATGCGGTCCTGTAAACTATAGTGCAGTATTTCAGGGTTTACGGAGATGAACCTTGCAAGATTAGTGTTAGTAAGACCAACAGCAGAAGAGAAAAATTCAAGCTTAGGAAAAACAGTCTTCTCAGAATCAGCAAGAAGCAAATCTGGGCATGACTTAACAACTCTGGAAATGTGGGCAGTGGTGAAATCATATTTCTTGAGAAGAGCAAGAAAAGAGTCGGCTTTTTGTTGTTCAAAAAATTGCACTTTCTTGGAAGCAGATTTAGCAGCTTCTGGTGACAACCCACATGATGATACGAGGTACGAAACTGTAAAAGAAGGTTCTTTTACTAGTTTTTTTCGTCTACTAATTGATGAGAGTGATCTAATCATGATAATAATCGGTGAAGATTGAAGCAACTACAAATGGGTCATTGAATCTTCAAGATTTTTCAAAAATGATGCTGTTTTAACTTAAAGAAAACCAAACATGTGTAAAAAAATAATGATGCATAAATGGAGGTTGATATGAATGGCAAGAAAGGAACAATCTTACGGGATTGATTCATCTAGCAGTTAGGGTTTTGCAGTTTGATTCTGCAAATTTGAGCGCGCAGAACAGGATGAACAATTGAATGTTATTTAGCTGATAATACTTTTGCACCAAAATTAATACGGTTCTGGTTATTAAAAGTCACTTTCTCCCCCTGGCAGTGCAATTTTTTTGACAGTCAACCGAGGGGTTTCTTGCAGATTTTAATCCTTGACGTTGGTGGTCGTGCGCCAGCCTAGAATGAGTTTTACTTAGTTTTTCTTTTGTCCTTCTCAATAAAAAAAAATTCAATTCTTCCTAAAACAATTTAATGACTTATGAGATTGGATTTATTGACTTTGAGTTGTTATCAATAAATTGATTAAGGATCTATTTGATCCCTCAACTTTTCTAAAAGAACTTCATAAACTTATATTGAACTTTAAAACAAATTAAGTCACTAAACCATATATAATTAATTTTATTTACTCTAATTTCAGCAATTTAAAGAGTGTGAATAATATGATAAATGTTAATCAAGGAAATTGTCTAAAAATCTAGTTCTCTCTGTACACTTAGAACCTCATAATCCTCAAGGGGCTAGATAAAAACAAAATTAAAGTTTCAAGCCTTTCGATGCAAGCTTAAATTCGAAAGCCCTATTTATTTTTGTAAATGCAGTTTGAACATTCTGTCTTCTCATCAAAGAAGCTACAAGATACATGTAGGGATAAGTATGTGTTAAGTCCAATTTCATTCCTTTTGCAAGATCTTCACACTTCTTATCTCTTTCACAATATAAGAACCTCTCCTGATACACAATGACATACCCAAAATTCTAACCATAGGGAGGCTAAGTAATACATACTGCTCAATATTTTTTATATGCAAAACAACATCTATTTAATAACTTTTAATGTGAAATATAAGCATAAAGAACATTAAGGTTTTAGAAGTAGCTAATCTTGTTTAGAAACCAAATTATAAAGTAACATTTAATTTAAGGAAAAAAAGTTTCGATCTTCTTAACAAAATCTGCGTCAAGTGATGACATGATTCCTTTTTCTGCGTAAAAAATAACAAAAAAAATTATTCACATAAACATATTCATGTGAAATAACAATAAGAAGAAAAAAAAATTACCCACCTGGCCATTTATTTCAACTTGTTATACTATTTAAATTGCAATCATTTTTCTTTCATATCACAAAATTCATTAATAATTGGACATCATCAAGACTTTGCATAATTTCTTTTTCTATATACATAACCAGGCAATTCCTTAAAAAATCGCCTTTCATCTTGTTTCAAAGTCTAATCTTCACAATTTTCATAGCAGAAAAAACACGTTCAATAGTAGCCGTGGAAACAACAAGAGTTAGCACAAGTCGGACCAATCTATCAATAATAGCAACAATTATTGACTTTTTGGTCTTTGTCAACTCTTCGCATATTTTAGAAATTGTTGGCAAATTTTAAATTGCAGTATATTTGTGAATATCAAGCTCAAAGTGCTGTAATTGAAACCCTAGGTGCAACTTCTCTTGTTATGAAAAATCTTCTTGATAAAACTTTTCCATAAGCCTACAAATATCATCAATATTGAATGATTTGTAATTAGCTTGAGAATCTAAAAGCTGGACAAAGCATAAGTAATTCCATAATTTCCTCTTTAAAATCTTTCATTCAATTCTTACAACTGATAATCAATTGTTCCAAAATAAATTTCAACTTGAAAATGATGCTCCATTGTAATTGGATCCTTTTGATGATGAGATATACTTCTACCTAAAGTATAAGGGCCATTCATGTTGGCAATATCTATTTCATGTGTCTCACAAAATGACTTCACTTTTTTAATGAAAAGATCCCATCCATCTTCTCTTAATTTTTGAATCAATGTCTTTGTTGTAGAGACAAGATGCATTACATTTACAATATCTTGAGATTTCTGTTGCAAACTTGATAAATATCATATGTGATCTCCATAATATCAATCATAAGGTGTAAAATAAATACAAATTCAAATGAAGTATTTTTGTCAAAAGTAGTATGTCCATCATAAGCTGCATCTTTATCACCTCGTTGTGTGTAGGTTGCTCCATCAAAAATTATATTTTTCAAAACTGAATAAATAACTTTAAACATTATTTGGAAGCTTCAAAATGAAATCAAATGAGAACTCTATCTAGTACCACATGCTCGATGTAAGGTTCCCACTTGATTCATACCTTTGCATGTTTCTAATTCTTCAATAGAAATAAGTCTTTCAATTTCAACAGCTTGTGTGGCTTGCAATTGATCATATCACTTACAAAAAGAACCAACAATATTGACAATTACTGTTAATTTAGAAAAAAAAAATTGATGGATGACAACCTCTTTTAATGATGCCACTAAAGCCAACTGAAGTTTATAACCAAAACAATGTATATATTAAGAACGTGGACACTCATTAGATATAAAACCTTGCAACCTAAACCATTCTTCATGCATATTACTAGCGTCATTATATCTCGAACATTGAGATTATGTCGAGAAAGAACTATTGGACTAGATTGGTCAAACCTAAGTCACAACTCTTTTTTGATCTTGACATTGTAGATTGATATGCTCTAACATCAATTTTAAGTGTTGATTTTACAGATTTTTAGATATGTTTTGCATTGAAAGTTGAATGAAAACCTTAATCTCAAATATTGACATTTGTACTCTAATTTGTGATCATGAAGTAGGAGCTTGCACTCGATATCCTCTAAAAGTATTAAATGAATCTCATATAAATGAATTCTGAGTGCATGTCACGTCCATAGTCTCAACTACAACTTTTGCGTTCACTTGGAGGGAGCCAAATCTAACCAGATCATGTCAGGTCTCCTAAAGAACTGATGAAAGATCAAATTTCGTGGTAGCAAAAGAAGTGTCGCAATCACAAAATTGATAAAGCAACTTCTCCATTCAAGTAAAAGATTTCATGGTAAACATCACATCCAAAGAAGAAAATAGTGACTGTAACTTTCACTATTGCTCAAGAAATACAACAACTATTTTTCTTAAAGAACCAATGGTGTGATACGATATGGACTAGCCATTAGACACAAATGGAGTTATGTGAAACTAGTGAATATGAATAAAAGTCTTGACCGCAAATTTCATCTAACAAGCATTAATTGTAAGATTTGCCTAACTTACTTTATGATTTGAAAATAGTTTTATTTTTAATGTCTCTTTAGTGGTTGTAGCCTATAAATACACCACTAAATAGACTTGAATGCAAGAGGATAACCATTGATTATGCAAAACTCTTGTAAAGTTAATTTTCACAACTTAACTCTTTATTTCTTCATAAATAGTTTGGTGTGAGCTTTAAACACCTTGAGTTTGGGTTTGAGAGTGAGCCCTTGTATATAAAACTCTTATTTGCGTTTAAGAGTGAGTCTTAGAAAACTCTTGTACAAGTTTGAGTGTTAGCCTTAGGAAAACACTTGTAAGATTTGGTGTGAGCCTAAATACAAGGTTTAGTGTGCGCCTTGGAAAAATAATTGTAAGGTTTGGTGTGAGACCAAACACTAAGTTGAGTGTGAGGTTGTAAAATAATAGCAATTTAGTGAAATACCTAATTAGTAAATTGAGGAGTGAATGTAGGGTTAGTTAATACTTGAACCACTATAAAACTCTAGTGTTCATTCTTCTTTTACTTCCTCTCTAATCTTTTATTCGTGTGTGCTTCCTACAAAAGTTTAAATTTGCTACCAATTCAACCTTTTTTCTTGGTGCACTAGGGCCAATAATTAGTATCAAAGCTAAGTCTCAATTCAAGCCTTAATTGTGTGAGAAAAGATCAATGACATAAGAAGGAATTCACTCTTACCTTAATCTCTGCTTTGATGACAATGATTATGCTCTTTGGAAGAATAAAATGGAGATCTATCTTGATAACGATCTCATCAACTTATGAGATTATGTACTTGAAGAGTGGAAGCCTCCAACAAAAATGGTTGACGGAGTATAGATGGAAAAGTGCAAGCCTCCGACAAAAATGGTTGAAGGAGTAGAGGTGGCAATTGTAAAAGAAGAGTGGAGTGAAACACATAGGAAGGCAAATGGAAAAAATGAGAGGGCAATGACTATTCTCCTAAGCTCCATGTCAAGAAAAGAAATTAGGAGTGTCCAACATTGCCAAGTTGTATATGCCATATGAAAAGCATTAGAAAACTAACATGAGGGCATAAATCTTGTGAAATCAAGTAGGTTGGATATGTATGTGATAAAGTGAGAGCTTTCATGATGAAAGACAATGAAAGCATCACCGACATAATAAATAGACTCCTTTCTATTGCCACAAACATGAAGAAGTATGGAAGAATTCTTACCAATTATAAGGTAAATACTAAAATCCATATATCTCTTTGATTGGATAAATTTAGTGTAAGAGTATGTAGTATTCAAGAGTCCAACTGGGGAATGGAAATGTGCCAATAGATGTTCTCATTGGCAAGCTTCTTACTCATGAGATGACTCTTAAGAAGAATGAAGGAATGAAGAAACTAAAAGGACAAAGAGATAAAGAGGAGAAGAAAGTTCTCACCTTCAAAGCTCCAAAAAATTATTCAAGCTCAAGTGACTCAAATGAAAGTGACAAAAAAGAAGAAGAGCTTGTCAAGATATCAAGAAAGACTAAGGCGTTGATGAAAAAGAGAGGAGAAAAAAGAATTCAAAGAAAGTCATCTTCCTATTATCACAAAGAAAAGAAGAAGAGCTTCAAGGCTACTTGGGATAATGATTTATGTGATGAAGAAGAAGATGAAGAAGTTGCAAACTTTTGCTTCATGGCTCAAGAGGACTCATCTAATGAGGTCAGTACTTCTCTATACTCTTGTGATAAGTATGATGCATTTGATGATGTGGATGATGAGCTTTTTGAAGTTTTAACCCTGAGATGTGAAAAGTATAAGTCTCAAATGAAAAATTATAAGAAAAAATGTTCAAAACTAGAGGATGAATTTAAATCCTTAAATGAGCTTGCAAGTGAGTAGAGGACTTTAAATGAAGAACTCAAAAAAAAAAAACTATAGAGAATCTCTCTAAATCTTCATCCTCTTTTTATTCTCTAAGAAAAGAAAATGACACTTTAAAAGGAGAAATCATTGGGCTTAGGAATTTCATCTCTAAATTTTATAAAGAGAATACACTTATTGTATCTCAAAGGTCTCCCTTAGTGAGACATGGATTTAGGCTTAATGGAGCCTCTTCATCTACATTCTCTCTTATTACATTCATTAAAGCATCAACACCTTAAACTTCTAGTGTTTAGGTCATTGGGAAGAAAAATGTTCATAGTACTAAGCCACCTATATCTAAAGGTAAAGGAAAGACTTCCCAAAACTTAAGAGCTAAGCTTAAAAGAGTGAACCATGCATACATGTACACAAAAAGACTTGTTGAAACACACACATTAAAACCTCTCTTTTACTCCTCACTAATGCACTTGCATCATTCACAAAACCCAAGTGTGAGAAGGTCTCATACTCACAACAAGGTTGCTTATAGGAGAAAGACTTACAAGTCTAAACTCAAATGTCATTAGTACATGAGATATGCGCACATTAATGTCTTTTGTCACATTAGAAAGACATACCTCAAATTGGAGGACCCATCTAATCCTAACCCAAAAGAAACCAAGTATGTTTGGGTACCACAACAAAATGTTTGATATTATAAGATAAAGACTTCTTTACCTAATTCTCATCATGGAAAATCTAAAGGTGAATGGAGATTGCTAATAAAGAAGGGATAAAGTTTCAAATGGTTATTTGGTATTAAGCAATTGATACTAAATTTGTAATGTATCCCTTACCTCCTATGTTTTTAACTTGATATATTTATGCTTTTGTCTAGAAGGAATTACTATGCACTTTATTGTTTGATATATCTATGTGTTGACATGTTTGATTTGATGTGATTGATTGTGTGATAAGTTGAATCAATTCATTTTGGCATTTGAGGTTTTTTATATTTCAAATGTATAAATCAATCATCAAAATATCATATACACTATATTAGGGCCATTTATGAAAATTCTTAAATTTCGGGCCCTAATTTGTGTGATCAATCATCTTTAAATATTTGCATTATTTTGCACTTATGTTTTTTTGAAAATTCCATACTTTTTTATGTTTCATCTATTTATCTTATTATGTAACAAATTTTGATCAATTGTACAAATTGTTAGTGCTTGCTATTATTATTTAAGCTCATGCAATTAATCAGTTTGTGGACATTACCTCTCATATTTCTCATTCTCTCTTTTATTCCCTCATATTTTCTTTTTTTTTTTTTTTTTTATCTTGACAAAGGGGAGAGATAATTAACTAAATATACAAAGGGGAGAGATAATTAAACTATATTTGTAATAAACTAAGACATTGATCTTATTAGAATAACTAAGGGAAGCAATTTCATACTTATAATTTGAATCACTTCATGCATAATTGATTCTTTATCCTTTGCATATTCAATCTAGATTATCAAAATAAAAAAGGGGGAGATTGTTGGACTAGGTTGGTAAAACCTAAGTCAAAATTCTCTTTTGATTTGACAATGTAAATTGATATGTTCTAACATCAATTTTAAATGTTCATTTTGTTGATTTTTAGATAAGTTTACATTGAAAGTTGAATGAAAGCCTTATTCTCAAAGATTGACATTTGCATTCCAATTCATGATCATGAAGCAGGAGTTTACAACTGTTATCCTTTAAAAGAATTGAATGAATTTCATACAGATAAATTCATTGTGCATGTCACATCCATAATCGTGACTATGACTTTTGTATTCATTATACAGAGCTAAATCTTTAACTAGATCAGGCTAGGTGTCTTAAAAAACTGTTGGAAGATCAAATTTTGCAGTAACTAAGGAAGTGCAATGACTACGAAATTGATGAAGCAACTTCCCCATTCAAGCAGATGATTTCACGGTGAGCATCATGTAATAAGAAAATAGCAGCCATGACTTTCACTATTGCTCAAGAAATGCAACAACTATTTTTCTTGAAGAACCAATAGTGTGATGCCATGTGGGTTAGCCATTGGACATAAACGGACTTATGTGAAACTCACGACCATGAATTTCATCTAACAAGCATTAATTGTAAGATTTGTCTAGGATACTTTGAAGATTTGAAAATAATTTTGTTTGCAATGTCTTTTTAGTGGTTGTAGCCTATAAATACACCATCGAATGGACTTAAATTCAAAAGTATAACTATTAATTATGCTAAAACTCTTGCAAAGTAAACTCTCACAACTTTAACTCTTTATTTTTTTATACATATTTTGGTGTGAGTTTTAAACACCTTGGGTTTGGCTTTCAGAGTGAGCCCTTGTATAGAAAACTCTTGTTTGGGTTTGCGAGTGAGCTTTAGAAAACTCTTATATAGGTTTGAGTGTTAGCCTTGAAAAAATACTTATAAGGTTTGGTGTGAGCTTAAATACTAAGTTCAGTGTGATCCTTAGAAAAACACTTGTAAGGTTTGGTGTAAGCCTAAACACTAGGTTTAGTGCGAGTCTTGGGAAAATACTTAAGGTTTGGTATGAGCCTAAACATTAAGTTAAGTGTGAGCTTGTAAAACACTAATAATTTAGTGAAATACCCAATTGGTAAATTGGGAAATGGACGTAGGGTTGGTTAATACCCGAACTACTATAAAACTCTTATATTCATTCTTCTTCTACATCTTCTCTAATCTTTTATTCATGCTCATGTGAGCTTCCTCCAGAAGTTTAAATTTACCACCAACTCATCCTTCTCTTCTTAGTGCACTAGGGCCAACAAGATATTAAAGATTTATTTTTTCAAAGTCAATGAGTTAGTATCAGAAACATGTACTATGCCAAAATATCTCTCCCTCATAATACCAATTTCATTAGCATATCTCAAAACACTTGTCATTTGTTCCCTTTTAGGTTCATCTCTTGCTTTGTTAATAATAATGCAAAATTTAGCATTGCCAATTTCCTCTCGAATCTTATCTTTCATTTTTTTTTCGAAAACATGTAATTTCTTTTTGAATTCAAGGTGATGTATATGATAAATTTTGGGAAGCATTGTCTAGTACAATTGAAGACAAATGCTCATTATATGAAGCTAATAACTTCACCAATTCAATAAAGTTTCCTGATTTTTGTTGAATCAGGACGTTCATTGTGGCCTCTAAGAGCACATACTTGAAATGTTAGCCACCTAGTAGTATCTATTGAAATCTTCAATATCAAGCAAATTTTGGCAATTTGTTGAGAATTTTGTTTCTCAATAATATTTTGGATTTGTTGAGCTTGATTCATTAGATCACAACAATTCATGATAGCTTTCTTATGTGGCAAATTAGGATCCTTTCCATCATGAGTTAAGAAAGCAAAGTTTTGTCCATCATTAACTTTTTTCCATGATCGAAATCCATCAATTATAAATGCTCCTGAACCAAGTTCTTCACTTGGTTTAGTAAACAAGTAACAAAGAAGGAAAAAACTGATATCTTTACTTGGAGAGTATTCCAACCATTCAGGAAATAATTAAAACCAAGAAACTTGAAATCGACAATGAATTTTAGCATCAAAAGGATATTCTAACTAGGGGTGAGCAAAAATCGAATTGGATTGAAAAAATTGACCAAATTGAGTTGGTTTGGTTCGGTTTGATCTTTTAATAAAATTTGTTTGGTTCGGTTATAATTTTTTAAAAAAAATTCAGTTTTCAGTTCGATTTTTAGATAAAAAACTGAATTAACTGAAGTAATTAATAGATCAAACCAATTTGAATCGAACTAGATTTAAAATACATGTAATTTAACCAAACTAAACTTTTATAGGCATATAAATTTCGATTTAATCGGTTCGGTTAATTTGATTTTTTTAAAAATTTAGATTTAGTTTGGTTTTAAATATATAAAATTCGATTTATTTAATTTTAGTAGAAAAAACGAGATAGTTTGCTCACTCCTAATTTTGACATCACATATTGATATGGTCTAACCTTGACATATGCTCTTCTAATTTCATCTTGTTGATTCACCGGATAACTTGACATTTGCAGATGCTTCCCAGGATCATGCTCTAAAGATATGATAACAATCTCTTCTTGTTGTATGGTCATTCTAAGAGCTTTTGATGAAAGCTCTTCCTCATGAATTGAAGTACTATTGCTTATCACAAGAGTTTCAGTTGTATTTAGAGGAAAAGTATTAATGGTTGTGCTTTTCATCACAATTGAATAAATTGATGAACCTAAAATCAGTTAAAAATATACAATAAGAAATTTATTTAATTTATAACGCTAAATGCAAAATAAATTAATTAAATATAAATTATGAACAATTTCTTTCAAGAAAATCATATATATCAAACTATAAAATAAACTAATTGTTCTTAAAACCCATGTGCAAATGTAGTTCAATGAAAATTCAATATAGTAAAATAAAAAGATGATTTATAAGAAGATCTAGTCATCTTGCTCAATTTAGCAATTAAATCAAGCAAAATAAAAATAAAAAATTTACCAATCTTTGGCACCCGAGGAGATGACATCCGACCCCACTGATTCATCCATCCCAATGGAGAAATAGAAGAAATCAGAGAGTTGAGCTTCTCACAAGTCCAAAGGCTATAACCCTTGATGTAACTCAATCTAGCAAGCCCTGAAACGAAATATGTGTGATCAACGTTAAAAGCTGCCTTAAAAGACGTTCAACTTCATCATACTCTTTACTTAAAAGCCTCACACACCCTAACTGATGAAAAGTGAATAATTTTTGCTGATTATTTTCAACTCTTCAAAAAGACAAGCTGCTTTATCGGATTGAGGATCATGGTTCACTGCAACTTCACTTAATAAACAAGGATGCTCCAACAACCATGACCATTCTCTCTTGTTTATTAGCATGGCTAAATATTTCCACCACCCGATCATCATCCTTCCTGATACAATTGAATATTTTTAGTTAATAATACTTTTGCACCAAAATTAATATGGTTCTGGTTTTTTTTTTTTTAAAAGATCAATTCTTCCTAAAATAATTTATTGAGCTATGAGATAAGATTTATTGATTTTGAGTTGTAATCAATAAATCAATCAATATATTTATATAAAATATTGATTTTAAAAAAATATTATATAATTTTTATCATATAATTAAATAACTATTTTATTTTATTTTTTTATAATGCATGTATATATATTGATTTTAAAAAAGTATTTCATGTTATTACTCTTTAAAACTTTAACAATAGTAAGCAAGTAGTTTTTTTAGAATAAGAAAATTTAAAAAACCTAAAATAATAGTTAATAAAAAAATTAAAACTATGAATTATTCTATTTTATTATAATAACTATATTATTTTTAGATTTATTATATTTAATTTAATTATAATATTCATTTTGGCTATTTATTTTACTTGAAAAATCTAATTACATAATATTTTTATAAATAATAATATATTTTAGTTATTATTTATATATTAATTTTAAATTATTCAACTTTGCTAATTATGAGTCATCATGCTAAATCTGTCCAAAACTCGAAGAAAGAAAAAGAGTTACAATAGAAAAAGAGTTACAATAGATTGGCAGCCAACATTAAATTTTTGGTGTAATACTTGAATATTTTACATAAGAATTCATTTTCTATGCAAATATCAAGGATTACATCTTTCCAAAACTTAAATATAGATTCAACAAATATTGAGATAAATGGTGAGGCATTCCTTACTTGTGTCACGAGACAACACAGCCCGAGTGTAGACAGAAATAGGCAATATTATAGAGCATTCCCTAAAAGAAATGCGCCATGTCGACAACCAAATGTGATGCTAAATATGTAAGGGTTCCTGCTTCATGGATAGATGTGAGTAAAAAAGCTAGCCTATACCAGTAGTAGTATCATGGGTAGCATAGGTAATAGAGCAAATCAACACCATTATAGTAGTATTGTAACACCCTAAACTTAGAGCCTCTTCGTGAAATTTAACAATACGAAGTCTTAATTAATTTAATCCTTAAATTCTTTATATAAACTGGTGAGTGAAAATAATGAGTGTAAAACTTAGTGATGGGATAAATTAATATATAAAACATGTAATAGATTTACTTTTTCATACTATTTACAAGTATATCAAATCTACACTTAAATAATTAACATAATATCAAAAATTCAATAAACTGCATAACAAGCAATACTTTTAAAATTCTTTCGAAAGTCAAGGTGAAATCATACTATATATTTATGTAAGTAAAATATCTCACTTTGCAAATCTCAAATATATAAAACCAAGTAATTTTTTTAATGTTG
>CATIWR010025433.1:0-16852 GCA_949677035.1 Omphalea diandra
TAACAGTCCAAGTGCCCCTGCAAGGTGGCAGTCTGTCCATTGAACTAGAAAAAGAAATAGATGGGCCGCTGGACTGTATGACATTCTCATCTGAAGGCAGGCACCATCATACTCCCGAGGAAAATCTGATGCCCTACACATAACATTTACAGGATAAGAGGAAAATCTGATGCCCTACACATAACATTTACAGGATAAGGATTTAACCGAAGCATGATTTCAGCCACATCTTCAAGTTAACAATCCCATAGAGTACCCAATAAAACACACAAGTCAAAATAAGACAAAACATAAACTCCCAGTACGGAGTTGCTGCTAGTATACTAAACAAGGAAAATTCAATCATGCCTTTGCAAACCTGAGTTGGCATAATCAAAAAATTAGTGGATTTGTCTTCAAACATAGGAACACCTCAGAGATTATCTGAAAACATAATGCCATATTAGACAGTTCAGTGATTGCCTTTTTGTATTTATATACATTAAGCATTCCATTTTTCTACAAAGGAGGGAAATTATCTGAAAACATAATGCCATTTTAAACAGTTCAGTGATTGCCTTTTTGTATTTTTATTACATTGAGCATTCCATTTTTCTACAATGGAGGCTTTAGGGTCCCAATCTTTTATTCCGATTTACCCATTAAAAAAATGAAAGGACTAATCATGCGGCAATTCAAACCAATGCCACTGTTAATATCACCAGAAAAATTCAAGAAACTAGCATAAAAGCAGAACCAGGTGGAACCCATTGGTCACGTGAAATAAAGTTAATACTTATCAAGATAATAACACTGACAATTTTGCCAAACCGAACATCCAGACCCCACCTTACCCCCTAACCTCCACCCTTTTTTTTTCTAATAGAAATCTGCCAATTGCTTAGGAGAATGCAAATGATCAGATAAATTCCCAATTGGGAAATATTTGAATGCAATTTCAAATGTGGAAGCAAACATTCAAAAAAAAAAAATTAGAACTTCAACATGAGAATAATTATATCTAATATATTACACTACCACAAATACAAAACAATATACGAATTAACACAAGCATAATTATCTCCATCTCAAAATGTATCGATATTAAAAGCTAAATTCAATTAAGAACACAGCATCACCTCCTTTTGAAGCAACCCTAAAGAATATTTCATATATGGACAAATATGATCATAATAGCATAATACGCTCTCATCATAGCTCTGATCGTGTGTGTGAGAGAGCAAGTGTGTGTATAGTAGTAGTTTAGGAAATGTTAGTGAAGGCCTTAAGGGGCTTCACAATTACCTGTGCATAAAAATCATAATCTATGACCAAAAACAGAGGAAGAGTAGAAACTTGAAAAATCAAACAAACCAACACAGCAACAAAAATGAAAAAGATCAAAACTTTAGCAGTCACATTCTATGCAAGAATCAAACAAAACGATTCCAGCAATTAAAGACGGAAAATAAAAAATAATAAAAACATTAAAAAAAAAGAAATTTAAAAATTTCCAACCAAAATCAAACCCACCATCAGGACAACAAAGCTCAAAGAACCCAAAAGTCCAAAACATAAATTTCAACACTTACAGAGTATTAGCATGTTGAATATCAGCTTCAAGAACTTTGAGAGAGTCTTTGAAGGACTTTCTCATAGAAGCTGCTATGTACATATCTCCTTCAACACTCAAACTTTAAAGATTCCCCTCTTCCTCAGCAGTTAACACACATACACACCCAAAACCCCCTCCAAAATCCTCCTCTTCTTCTTCTTCTCCTATATCCACACCAAAATCCCTTTTTATCTCTCTCTCTCTCTCTCTCTCTCCAAAAAAAGGAAATTTTTTTTTTTTAATTTTCTTTCTCTTCTGGGAGGTACTTCTATTCTGTTCTTGAAAGCGAAGCCGCAGGATAAGAGTAGGGGACACGTGGGATAAGGAGATGATGTCGTGGAGCGTTGAAAATAAATGAGGATAAAAAGGAGGGTATAACAGCAAAAACAAAGACAGAGAGTTAAGAGCGAGTGTGGTGCGTGAGCTTTGTCTTGTCTGCCACTTTTATCATATTCTTTCTTTACACTTTCGGTTTTAGCTTTGCCTCCGCGCACTTCTATGATCCTTTGAATTTTATATTTTATTTAAATAAAAAATACTAATATTTTTTGTTTTCAATATTATTATTATTATTAATACACATTTGTCTTTGAAATCATATTAAAAAAATAATTTTAATTAAGTAATTTTGAGAAAGCAAATAATAACACTGTCTTCTTCCTAAATGATTCAATATTCCAGGTAAAGTGAATTTTTCAGCCTATTTATCAAGGCAGGAACTTTACTCTTTTGATGAGTAACTAACGATGAACTAATTTTAGAAAATATTAAAATTTGAATTCACCTATGGATAGTGTATGGATGAAGATCACACTAGAATTCATATGAGCTCTTTATAGTGTGCTATACTATTGTGGAAACAGAGAAGTTACCAAAAGTTGTTTATAACTATGTTTTCCAAATAACAGCAATTTTTTTTAATTTTTATTTATTTTATAACTGTAGAAAATATTTTTTTAGTTATTTACAATATATTTGAAGTATCATTTATTGACTTATAATATTATTATAAAATTCAAATTATAAATACTTTATATTTATATTATTCATTATTCAATATGAAAAATAATATTAAAACTTTAATTGGTTTCTCAAAAAATATTTTTCTATTGAATATTTTCTGATTTTTATACACTCATAAAAATTAATTAATATAAACAGTATATTAACTCATATTTCAATTTTAGTCAACTTATCTAAATACAAAAAATCATATAAATACATTTTGGCTATCGACTGATGGTGGACTAAATTGTATTTTAATTTTATAAATAAAAAATAATATTTTTGAATACATTTCAAACTACAAATTATATTTCTTATAAAATATTTTCCTTCAAAAACACTCATTAGATAAGTTATTTTATGTAAACAAATGAAACTTAAAAATAAATAACTTTTTAAGTTTCATCTATTCTTGATGACTACTGCTGGCTATTTATTGAATACCAATAATAGAGTCGGTGATTAAAAAATTAATAATAATAAACACTAATAAATATATATTTATATAATTTGTATATTTGAATTATTTTGTCAAACTTTAAAAAGTAATTTATATTTCAAATGACTTAGTTTTCACAGATCATAAAAATATATTTTTTTTATCCTCAAAAGAATAAAAATGTTTTGTATTGGTCAATTTTTTAATTGAGTCAAATATCAACAAAATATGAAAATATTTTTCACAAAATAAATAAAGTCTTAATTCTAAAATTTAAATATTAGCTATTATATTAAGTAATTCATTGGTACTTAGACATTATATCTTTGTGATTATAATTATATCTTTATGATTATAATAACTAATGTTCAAATTTTAAAACTCATAAATAATAAGGATTAGAAGAGAGTAATAATAACTGTTGCAAATTTATTTAAATTCTAAAAAGGTTAAAAGGTCTAAATATGGTTGATATTTGAAAAATCACCATACACATTATATTTGGAATTAATCAGTTTCACTTTTTTTTTTTTGGGTGATATTTCACTTGTAATTTCCCTGTAATGTCAATATCATGCAATTTTATTTTTTGATGGAAAAAATGGTAATTCAGTGATTGAAATATATGTTTTGTTGGTTAATAAATACAAATTTTGATTTTTTTTTCCTTCTAAATTTTTGTGGATATATCAAATTCGTAAAAAGAAGAGTATGATTTTGGTAACATAGTATATATTCTAACAAGAAATAAAAGTGTGGAAAAATACACACTAGTCAAAACATTCTTTTACATCTTCATTTTCTCCATAGATTTTTATTTCTTCAAGTTCTGGCAACAAAATTAAGTACAATAATTAATAATGATAATTATCAATGTTTTTAAAATCGAATTGGTCAGCTAGTCGGTTCTCGGTTCAACAATTTATTTTTTTTCTTTACAAATATATATAAATAATATTTTAAAAATATTAATAAATTATAAAAAAATATATGTATAATATGATAAAATAATACAAATTATTTTTAAATTTTGAGTAAAATAGTGTATTAACAATTTAATTTTTTTCACAAAAAAAATAAATTTTTAAGTTAACTAGTTTGACCTTGATTATGATTTTGCCTAGTTTTCTCGGATTTGATCAATTTTTTATGAAGACAGTTTTTACATTGAATTGAATCGAATCACTAATCAGTTGTCGGTTTTACCATCAGGTCCGGTTTTGAAATCCATGATTATTGAAAAATGAATTGGAGTGGATGCTAACTAATGAAAAGGGCCATCATTTCAAAAGACTAAAATCAAAACACACTTAATTAAAAAAGATAAAAAAAAAAATAAGAAAGCAAGAATTATTATCCCATGTTACTTAACCTAATTTTATAGAGTTAGATAGTTCGGTGATTTAATTACAAGCGATGGATCCAATCCCATATAAGCTTGAGGTCAGGTATCCAAATGGAGAGAGGATTAAGAGCATCATTATTTATGATTAAACTTAAGAGGATTAGCCTTGGAAGGCAATAATAGAGTTACTTGTAATCCACCATTTAACTGGTTTGATATTGTCTTATTATAAGTATGTAATTATTTTGTCTCAATGTGGGTTTAGTGTATTTTTATTTATCTAAATGTTTTAATGATATTATAAAATATTTAAAAGTAGTTACCTATTTATCATTTGATTCTTGTAAATATTTTAAACAATCATGATACTAGGCAAAATATAATTCTTAAAAGTCATATACCATAGTGGTTTTAATTAAAATGTTAAAATAGTTGAAAATAATATGAAAAATTTTAAAAGCATTGTCTAAAAATATTATCAATTGTCAAAAAAGACTTGATACTATTCAAAACCATTTAATTATCTTATAAATTGAGATGATATATTTATCAAATAATTTTCTAAAAAAACACAAAAATTTGCACTTGATATTATTAAGGAATTCAGAAATGAATCACTATCACACTCCTTAATTTATAATAAAATTAAAATAAATAAAAGAAAAATCTGATTTATATTTTAATCATGTCCATTTATTCATATGTTCTTTTATTTTTTTATAAAAAAAAGTTAATAAATATGTTCAAACTAACTACTTATAAAATTGGAGGATAAAATCACTAAATTACCATACAAAGTTAACGGGTTTATAAGTTAATAGAATAAATTGGGAGAGAAACTAAGACGCAGTGCGATGGAGTTTATTTTCATGCATAAAATATGTAGGGTCCAAATACCTTAATTTTTGATAGATTCATCACATCAAATTCTATCTGACTATGACATGCTTTAATCTTTTCAGTTTTTATTAACAACTAACCATTCTACTTGTAAAAAAAAAAAAAGAATGTATGAAATAAATTTATTATTTTATATAAAAATATATAATTTTAAATTTAAAACAGTATTCATTTATAAAATTACTATTTAATAATCTTCTATTATTTGTGAATCAAGCCTCCTGTTTTCTTCTAGTGCTAAATTACATTTGAATTTTGCCAAGAACCCAAACATTATTATTATTATCATTCCATTTTAGTATATATATTGTACTATATATTTCCCATTCCATGAGCAGGTAAGAGGGTGGAGCGGTTGCGGGGTTAGGTTCATAGAATATATAAGGGGTATCGTAGAGTAGATATGTGATGTGATGTCCAAGTTGGCATGCAACAGCACATATATTATTATTATCATTATCCCATCGTGACCTTATCATTTAACAACAACCTACTGTCTGTTTCTATGCAAATTTTGGTTAACGACATTAATGCATTGCCTCTTTCAATATCATCCCTTCATTATTATTATTATTTCACCCAACACATTATCAGCATTAATTGTTTATTGCACATATAGACATAATCTAAGTTATAAAATATCTTCTCATATAACATCCCAAATTTAATTTCTTCACTCATCCATAATAAAAAATTATTAAAGAAAAACACTATCATTTATTATGTAGGGCACGTACTTTTTTTTAAATAATAAAAAAAATATTTATAAATAATCATACTTGAAAAAATATTATCATCTAAAATACTAATATGAAATTAATTTTAAAGAGTATTAATAATTATGTACTAACTCAGTTTTGAAACTATGGTTCTATTTTCGCCACGAGTTTTCTTTGATGATTTTGCATTTTTATTAATTATGAAAATTTTTATCAAATATAATGTTATAGAGTGATATGAACTGAAATTTATATAATATGTCGGTATAAATTTTTAGAAACGATGATCAATAATATATTACTAAATAATTAATTTCAAACCACTAAAAATTTTTAAAAAAATGCAATAATTGTCACTAAAAAATACAAAATAATAAATCTAAAAAAAACTCTCAAATAAAGATAAAAATAAAATAAAAACTAATAAATAAAGTAAAATAATTCATTCTATTAGATAAAATAAATAAAACAAAAAAGAGTTTGTCGTTGATAAAATATATCGACAATAGTATCAAAACACTAAGAGATAAAAATTATTTTTAAAAAAAATAACGATGGTTAAATTTTTTTTTTTTTATAGTCTACATATTGATTCAACCAAAAATTGCAAAATATGAAAACCCAAAGTTCGTTTGGTTCATAAAATTAAGCCCATAATTAGAATTGAGAATTAAAATTGAGTTATAGAATTTCTGATTTCATACTAATTCAATAAATTTTTAAAGATTAAGTTCAATTCAATTTTTCAATTCTAGGCTCAGACTCTAAAAATATTACTTAATAAAATATTTATAATTAAAATAGTAAAATTATAATTTTAACTCAATTTCAATTATGATAAAATTAAAATTAGAATTCTGAATTTTAATACTCAATTCTGTAATCCAAACCAACCTTTTGTGATTATATATATATATATATATAAACCGCTCCAGTAATCATTAAATTATTAAATAATAAACATTGCCTGTATTAAAATTTCATTAAATAAGTTTTTTTTTTGTAAACGATGTCATTTGTTTCTGAAGTCTGGTACAAAAGATTTAGCTCTAGTGGGCTCATTTGCAATCCACCCAATAGAATGGCCATTCGTTAACAAGACTGGGCCTGAGAACTTTTTAAAACGACATGTCCGTTAAATAGTTGTGAATCGGCATGTCGGTTTTATTTGTTGGGCGAACAGACCAAAGCAGCAAAGCTTCATGTTCTGGGAAAGGAAACACGCTACCTGTAAGGGAGAAGCTAATTTTTGTGAATCCCAATGAAAACCCTAATGTTTGTAAACCCATTTAGCTACACAAGCGCCCAAGTATCTCCTTCAATTTTCCTCTTTCATTTTCCATCACTGTCTCGAGAAAATAAAAAATTCATTCATTTTTCCCACACAAAATCCCTCGACACTGCCCAGTCCTCCAGTTTCTCTTCCATCACACCCTCTGTGAGCTCTAATTCAGCTAATTACGGCGGTTGGGAAGATCTACGACTCGGTGGTGAGTCGGTCAGCTCGGGTGAGCCAACTCAGCTTCGTAATTTTCTGGTTTCAACAGGAATTGATGATAAGAAACATGTCTTTATGTTTGTATTGGGAATTTTCTGTGCTTTCGCCGTTTCTAGAGTTAGGGTTTCGTCAATTATTATTTTTCCTGCTTCTGTTTTGATTTTTACTATTGGATTTTCAATTGGGTTTTTTCGTGGAGGGAATTTTAGTGAGTTTAGCGTTAATGCAAATAAGAAGAGGGCAAAGGATGAAATTTTTAGGGTTTATAGTGAGAGGTTAAGGAATTTGGTGGGGTTTTTTGATGGGTTCGATGTTAAGGTTAGTGAATTGAAGAAAGCTATACAAAGAGCTATTACTAGTAAAGAGATTGAATTGGTTGATTTGGAAAATTATGTTAATGCTATTGAATCAATACAAGAATCAGCTTTGAATTCTAGAAATGTTGTTGAGGCCATTATTGATAGTGTAGGGAATTATAGCAACATGGTAATTGAGAACCAGAAATCATCTGGTAGAAAAAAGAAAGAGATTGGTGAAGTTGGATTAGAAATGTTGCAATTTGTTGGGCGTTTGTTTGGAGAGAAATTCATTGACTTGAAGCCTGGTAAAGTGAAAGATAAAGAAAATGTTAAGCAAGATGTTGTTCAGGGCTTAGCAAATGATCAAAGTCAAGGCAACAGCAAGAGTTTAGCTACTGATCAAAGTCAAGGAAACAATTCAAGTTGGGAGATGGAAGAAGGGATTATTGATGCTGTTGATAATGAAAGAGGAAATAGGCATTCCACATTCTCTCGAGGTATAACAAATAAGTCTGCTTTAGATTGTGATAGTGAAAGAAGAATTAGAGTAGTTTCCAAAACTGGAGAAATGAACGTGGGAGAAAGAGCTAGAAGTGGAAAAAGATTAATTGATGCTGAAGAGTATTCCTATCAAAGCAGCAGATTGCAGTTTGTGGATAATCATCATGTCTCTTGGAAGATGAACCAAAAAAATGACTCTGAAATGAGGAAATCCCATAATGAGCATGACTCTATGGATTATAATATCAGTTTCAAACATATGGAAACAGAGGCTTCCTTTATACAAAAGCAGACATTGAAGCAATCTAGTGGAGGTTACAAGTCTTCTCACACCAAGAAGATGATCGAAGATGAAACTTTTAGATCAGAATTCAGAGAAGAGGGACTGAATGATGATTCCCATTTGGCTGATCATCATTCTGTATTGGAGAATGAAGTTGGTTCCTCCTCTTCTTCTTCTTCGATGTTTTCAGATGATGTGGTGTTTGATAAGTATCTTACAGAAGCTAGCAACCTTCTGAAACAAGCCAAGGAATGCGTAAGGGGAAAACGTGATGAAGAGCATGCAGAGATCATATTGTACAAGTCTGCCAAGTTGCTCTCTAAAGCCCTAGCCATGAAACCCATGAGTTTATTAGCTGTTGGCCAACTGGGCAACACATATCTCCTTCATGGAGAACTAAAGTTAAAGATTAGTCGTGAATTAAGAACTCTGCTCTCAAGAAGGGATCCCTCATCAGTTGAGAATCAGAGTAGAATCCTCAAAGGCTTGGATGAACAGATAACCAACAAAGGTGAAATTGCATCTGCTCTTGTTAATGTGTGTGAGGAATGTGAAGAACTTCTTGTGGAGGCAGGCAGAAAATATCGGCTGGCATTGTCAATTGATGGCAATGATGTAAGAGCGCTGTATAATTGGGGCCTTGCTCTTTCTTTTCGTGCACAATTGATTGCAGATATTGGACCAGTAAGTATTCACGATGACATTAAAGGCATTTTGTAGCAATTATATAAATAGTGCTTATGCTTATTAGTGAGGCCTTTAGTCAGCTTGGTTGTATCACTGTCAACAGTGTTAGCTCTGTTAGGGAACTTTCTTCTATGGTTAACATCTGATGCTGAATCATTGAAGTTCAATTTGTATCTTCTAAAATTTCAGGACGCTGCTTTTGATGCTGACAAAGTGTTCTTGGCAGCAATTGATAAATTTGATGCCATGATGTCCAAAGGCAATGTATATGCAACCGATGGTGAGTAAGTTTGTCATTTTGTTGCACTTTTTACTATTATAATTCTAGTTGTATACAGGGACTTCTGTCTTACCAACACCTGGGGTTCCAAGGAGCACTGCCATGTAGAAATTGCAAGCATCCATGTTTTCTAAATCATTTGAGGACATTTATACGCTCTTGAAATGTGTTTTAGAATGCTAGAGTAAATTATTGCTATATGTTTGATAACGAGCATTATTTTCGCTCAATGCATTTAGGCTATATGAGTAACAAATAGAGTACAAAGATTATATGTGATTGTACTAAACAAATGCATTTGTGGGTTGCAGCTCTGTTTAGATGGGGTGGGGTGCTGCAGCAAAGATCTCGTTTAAGGCCACAGAATAGTAAAGAGAAGGTGAAGTTGCTGATGCAAGCAAAACGACTGTATGAAGATGCGCTCGATATGGGCTCTGACAATCTGCAAGTAAGAGAAGCTTTATTATCATGTGTGGCTGAACTTAATCACAGACTCCTTTAATGATATAAAGGAAGAGTTCATTGTTTGAACTCTTGGTCATATGACCTCTTTGTTTTCATTCTTTCCAGTTTTTGTTCACTGGTCATCTTGTATTCTATATGTGCATAGAATAATATGGGGATTACTAGCATAAAATAAACAAAGCTCTTGTTTTTGTTTAAAGTTTAACAATAATATGATATCCAAGTTACAAATTTCTGCTTATTATCTCCTTTTTCCCTTGGCCTCATGCCTTTTTGTTTTAGGGCATGTTCATCCGGAAACCATGGATGATTATATGATCACGATACGATTCTTCTTCTTGGCATTTTTGTTTGCCTTTGATTAAAAAACAAAACTAGATTTATCTTGTAATTACCTAATGTTTGAGTGTGCTTTGTCTTGCAATGTAGCTTTTTTATTTTTTCCAAAACGGGAAGTGCTTAATTATTATATTGCTAAGCAAAGTAGGAGTACATAATACGATTCAGTACAAAAGGCAAGAGTTAGAATTAGAATTAGCACTAATAACCTTTCTGTATTAAGAGCTCCGTAAAAGATGAGCAGTTTCAGCACGACCAGAAAGGAGAAAACCCTAATTTGAACATGGGAAATCGAATGAAAAGCCAACTATGGCTGCTTGGGCACTGATTTTCACCCAGCTAACGCTCACTAATGCTGGGAGCTTGTTGAAGGAAATTTGAAGCTCGGGTTGGCCGAATCAAATTTCCTTCAGTGTACCGTGTGACTCACCTTCCTATCAAAGATAGAATGCGTCATCCAAAGACCTTGTCGAACGGATAGTACTCTGGACTGAGCTTCCATATGGAAATCTGAGACTACTTTTATACGCAAGTCTTCCTTGCTGTAGATCTCCTTAGGTAAAGAATCTCTAAAGAGATATTTTCACTAACACAAAAGACCCGATATCAAGTGGATCAAAATCTATAAACTCGGAAGAAAGGAAACTACAGAGTATTAGCAAACAAGCTATAGACAAGTTTATTTGAAAAAGAAAAAAAAAAGCTACTTCGCCCAAAATGACCGAAAATAGCCCCTTTGCAATGCAAGGACAAGACCAGTCACTGAAAGAGAGAGTGGAGTTCTAGAGTTGAAGTTTCTTGCTAGCTTAGAAGTTCTAATCTAGGTTTTTTATCTTTTAAATATTTCCAATGCGTTAGACTTAGAGAAATATGCAAAAGGGAAGTGATATATTTGTAAGTAGAATCATAAATAGTATAGTAAAAATGAAATTATTTAGGAATAGATATCAAGGCTTTATTGCTGAATGCAAGTCGTTAATGAGAGTACAAATGGAATCACCCTTTAGCATTAGCATCACCGTTTGCAATTCATAAGCGCGGGTGCGGATAGACCCATCCTCAAAAACTCATCTGTGTTTGTCCAAGTGAAGTATTTTGCACAAGGCCTAGTTTAAAAGGCTGGTTTGAGAAACACATTCCCAAACCAGTCCATACTCAGTCCTGAAAAGCCCCGCTTTTCATTCTCGGGAAAAGGAGAACCAAAAAAAACAGCCCGTCTTTAAAATATGATTAGAATGAGCAGCCGCACAAACTACTCCATTTTATCAATTTCATAATGATCAAAACGCAAAGATACTCGTAAAACTAAAAATGACGATAGAAGAAGAATCCTTAAATTGGATACTGGTTTTCAAAAAGTTATAGCATTTCTGTCTTTGTTATGGCTTCGAATCTTATTACATCATACACTTCAAACGTTCCCGGAAAACTTTCGCCATCCCTGCAAAGGTAACAACTCCAATCAAAGTGCCATCCTCTTCCACAACCCACACATAAGTCGCTCGATGAGAAAGTGCCTGAATCATGACTGCCACCAACGAGCTCCATGGAAAGCACACAATTGCTTCAGTTCTCGTCACCACTCTTGTCGAATGCCCACCTAACCTTCCGCTCCTTCCCAATAAGCCTGATCCAAATTCCTCCTCTGAGGAAGACGAGTATGCTGAACAAGATGAGGATGAAAAAATTCCCAATTCTTCTTCCAGCAACTCTAGTGCTTCACCCAAATTCCTTTCTTCCAGTCTTTCCTTGACCAACATTATCAAGTCCTCTGGAGGGTCTCCACAGTCTATGTATGCCATAAAATCCCCAGCAGAGAGTGTAGCAATTGCAGCAACCACCGACTCGTCACAAGAGTTCAACGTATAAGGTGAAATCTCACCAATCAACTTGCCATTGATGTCAACAATAGCAACGGATGTTTGGTTGACAAGGGACTGAAAGATTAAGGGCAATGCAGAGTAGGCAGGATCATCATAGCAGACAGCCAAGATGGATTTGGATTCGATGATGTTAAGAGATTCAATGGTGTGATTAGGAATAGGGGAAAAGAGACCAATGTAGTTGAGAAGGTAGCGAATTATGTCTTCCTGGGTAAGCCAGCAGTATTCGCGATTGTTGTGGAGGGTGGAGTTTAAGGATGGCTTGTGAATCTGCTTTTTTCTAGTGAAGGGGCTGTGAATTGGTATTACAAGGTTCTGTGCACCTTCAAGTATAAAATCTACAGCCTCCAACAAGCTGAAACAAAGATAACAGAAAGCTATCAGATATGATAGAATTAGGATATCAAATTTCAGAAATGAAAATTTTGAAATCAAACAATAAACGACGATGTACCATTCATGAAAATTCAGAAACACTGTAAAAATTAAACCAGTTTTATAATTCTGTTTATAATAAGTTCAGCTTTTCTAATATATTTATATAATCTACTTTTGCTTTTTAACATATCAATTAAACATTCAAATATCAAATACTCCCTCCGTTTCACAAAATCTATGATTTTAAAACTTTGCACACATATTAAAAAAGCAATTTAATTATAAATAATTTTTATTGATATATACTAATATATTCCTAATTTATTTTTAACCAAAACTCTACCACTAAGAGAAAGGGAAGAAGGGAAGAGAGAATTAGGGTAAATTTAAAAAAAAAACTAATTAAAATTATTTTGATATTATAAAATTACAGATATATTAAAATAAAAACACGTTTCTAAACTGACATATTGTGAGAATAGTAATTAGAAAAACGTATACCAACACATAATTCAACAATTAAGAACATTTATACGGCTCAATTTCACCTGAATACTATAAAGAGCACATTAATTCCTCCTGAATTGAAGACCTGTTTACTTCACACCCATAAATATTGAAATAATTCAAGCTCAGAAAATGTAAATTTGAAACTCAACCAAAATTAAATTCATTTTCCGTCTAAGCTATACAACAAAAATCTAAAATCCTAAATGATAGAATATTATTCCAATTATAAACCCATGAAAATTCGATGAAACATATTCTAAATCATAAATCATAAAAAAAAAAGAAAAAAGAAACGAACCTTGCGGTGGGCTCCAAATGCCTAACAAGGCCAGGAACCTTAGGAAGGAGAACAGAAACGCGCTCCTGAAGAGCGAATCCTGGATTTTTCAGATTCTCGTCTTTACACAAGAAGCAAACCACATCTACCATGCAGACCTTACCTATGCACCTGCATTCTTTGCCGTCCTCAACCGCCTTAGATGAACGGTGGTGGTGATCACAGCTCCACACGCTCAAGTACGGATCGTCGGATCTCTTTAGAGCGGATAAGGCGTCACCGACGGTTGCAGACACGGAGAGAGACCTCAGCGCGGGCTTTCCTAGGCATATGTCAGATACCTCGCGAGTTAATAGACTCACTGCCATACACAAAAAATATCGTCGAGGAAAGAGAATGTCAATGGCGGCCGGGATTATAAGTGGCGTAGGAGGAGGAGACAGGTGGCAGAGTTTCTGTATGCAGGAGGACAACGAGAAGGAGGAGGAGAAGGATGGATGAATGGAATTCTATCTCTGATTATTTATAGCAGTGTTTTTACCGGTTTACCCGGTCCTTGTACGTCCCACCCTTCTGACGTGTGACGAAGGAAAATGGTATGTGGAACCCACCGTGAAAATTATGTAAAGAACTTTGATAGGCCTTCTCAATTTCCATAAAATTAAAAAATTCAGTTTTTTAACTAATATTATTATTTTTAATAACTTTTTCTATAATATCTTAACAGGTTTTTTAATACAGTATACAATAATTAAATATAGTAGACTTACCAACTCATCTGTCATTTCATTTTATTTTCTTAACATTACTTTGATAAATAGTAGCCAAAATTATAAATTTAGAATTTTGCATTGCAACTAAAAAAATTATATAGTAATTTGTAATTTTAACACATGTATACTTAATTTAATGGTAATGCACCTGCTTTTGAGACCTTGAGGTATTTGACTCGAATCTCTCTCTCCTATTATAATTATTGATCAAAAAAATAATTTGTAATTTTAAAATCAAGAAAATAAAAATTAATTATAGTACTAATATTTATATTAACTAATGAAGAGTATTTTAGACATTAATCATTAAATTAACAATAAAAAAGAAAAGTAACTTATAATTTTTTATGACAAAAAAAATACTTATTAAAATTAGATGAAAAGATTATAATACTAAATTAAAATTTTCATCTGTTTAAGTTATTTTAAAAAAAAAAATTCAACTGTGCAATAAAATAACATCTTACAAAGTATTTTTTTATAAATAATCAAATTTTGTTAGTTATTTTAATTGCTGCAATATTTTATATGAAATTTGGTGAGCCTGAATTTTTTAAGGGGCTATAAGCGTCACGACTTCTCGATTTTTGACAATTTTTCCTTGTATAATATATTTATGAGTTCTATTTTATATGTAATGATGATTTTGATATAATTGACCTTTTCAAATCTCTTTAACGCTAGTCAAACTTACTTTATAAATTTTAATGCTTAATTTTTGTAGATTATTACCCTTTTTAATAAGCTATTTAATGAAATAATAATATACTGTTACCCCTATTTATAAAGTAAAACAATATTTGACAAATAATAAAAATATTAATATGGAAATAATTGCCAGTTTCTATTTTTTTATTTAGATTACCTCAAGTTTTTTTTTTCTTAAAGAAAAAAAAAATCCTCTTAAATAAACAAGACTTATCATGTTGATATTTACTTTAAATATGTAATCATTCAATCATTTATAAAATTAAAGGATGAAATTTGTTATAACATAAGTAATAATGTTAATTTAAATTTGAAAAAGAATTTAATATTTTTCTTTTAATTTAACTAACCATGTTTTATAATTAAAATAAAATTTATTTTATATATTATAATATATATATATTATGCTTATATTTATTCGTAATGTTTTTAAAATAATTGGTTAATGAACTGATGAGCTAATCAATTTCTGATTTGATTTTATTTGGTTTGATTTGAGTGTGGTTACAGTGCTCCTTCCTGTGTATGAAAAAGAACTCCCAAAAGCAGGATTTCCATTCTATTATTTTCTGTATTATTCAAAAGTTTTGTAGAAAAATTGTAGTACATGGATATGGATGATGGTTGCTGCCTAGGAAGGCTCTAGAAACCTACGGATCCCGCTGTGCTTAAAAATTGAGACCATCACAAGGCGGTTACATGTTTAAGTGCGGTCATATCAACCACGTTTTTTTTTTGTGGTTGTGGATGCCGTCCTTCCCACGCTGGGATCGTCAATGTATTGATATTGTCGGACGGTGGGATTATCTTCATCGTAGGTACGATTTTCTGGTGCGGTTTAATGGGCTGTGGTGGGGTTAATGTTGCTAGGCTGTAGATATTTTGGCAAAATCTATCCAACTGCCACTTTTGTTTTTCCATTTTATTAAATAAGGCTACCGAATCTTTCAATAAAAATTATTATCATAATCCATATATTGTGAGAATTATAATTTTAATATAAAAATATATATATATTAATATTATATTAATATTTTATATATTAATTAAGGGATGACAATAGGCAGAGATTTTCCATCTCACGCGAGAATTAGCCCCAACGAAATATAGAATTCTCGCCATTTCTTCTCCATAAAGTGAAGTACATCCCACAGATACTCTAAAAGCGAATCCCTGTGAAAACTTAAAAAAATTAAATATATTTTATAAATTTTATATTTAGTAAATATATATTCAATAGTTATTAGATATATATATTAATATTTTTTGTATATTTATCAGTTTTATAGTATAAAATATTTTTATTTTATAATTTAATATGTTATATTTTTTTAAAAAATAATTTAACAATAATAGAAAAAATAAAAAAAATTTACCTTACGGGAAAATTCTTGCAAAGGCAGGAACGGAGGATAATTTCCCCCATTAGCTTTCGATCTGAATGTGATTCATTTTATACATAAAAAGTGTGAAATACCCGACTCAACAAATAACTTGTAAAGTTTCTACTATTTTATTATTCTACTTCATTTTTATGTCTAAATTAATACTGTATACATCAATTATCTAGATTTTGTCAAAATAATAATAATATCATTTAATCATTTACAAATCACTTGAGGTGAAAAAAAAATTACATAACAGATGACTCTATAATTTATTGATAATTCAATGTTGATGAATACACGGGCCGCTGATTAATTTTCTCGGGTAGACGAAGGCTTGCACGGGTTGGCGTTAAGTCCTTTCCGGCAATTTAGACACGTGATTAGAGTGCCGGTTATTGGAGTCAACGGAATATTTTTTTAGGGGTAGGTATGGTTTTCAAAGTTTCCTCCATAAACCGAAAATTAGATTAAAATAAATATTGAAATTAAAATATGGAAAAATGACTCAGATAAAATCGAAACTAAATCAATATTAATTTAAAATTGATTTAATTTCAATTATCCTTTAAGAATCGAGCTGA
>CATIWR010025445.1:0-46551 GCA_949677035.1 Omphalea diandra
ATATCTCTCTCACCACTAATTTCAGAGGTATCACTACACTCATTAACATTATCAATTGCATTCCTACTCTTGTACTCATTAAACAAAGAGTACATGAGTTCTTGAACTTTCTTTCCTATGTCCACACCTAATTGACCCTTACACATCTTTTCAAGTGCAAGTTGTACCCATTGCAACTTGTATCGAGGGTCAAGAACACAAGCAATATAGATCATTTCACTCATTTTTTTGGGATCTTCCCAATACTTGTCATATTTCTCTTTCATTTTCTTTGCCATAACACTCAAATCTTCATCATCACATATAGCCCATGCACTCAAGAGACGATAAATCATATAAATCTCATTGAAAAATATGTTGATGTGACATACAAAGACCCTGAAATGCGCAAGGTGAGTTCATAAAAATATTGTAAGAAAGTCATCATCCGCCTAATATTTTTCCAATTATCACTAGTGGACACCCCATCACCATCATTGCCTAGCTCACTTCTAAATTGAGGATCTTGCTCCTCATATCTCTCAAATGCCAACTCAAACTTTTGAGCAATTTCCATCATAAAAAAAGTTGAGTTCCACCTAGTAGACACATCAAGACATAAGCTTTTACTTTGAATTTTCTCTTATTCAACACATGTCTTAAATTTTTTCAACCTAGCCGATGATTGCCTCACATAACAAACAATCTCTCTAACTTTTTTAATAGAATAGCTAATGTCTTTTAAGCCATCTACCACTATCAAATTGATTATGTGTGCAATGCATCTCATGTGAAGGTGTTTGCATCGTAGAATACTATGACCCCAATTTGCAATTTTTTCTTTCAAGAAAAGAATAACAACATCATTTGATGATGCATTATCAACCATGATAGTGGTCACTTTATCAATGCCCCAATCAAGCAAACATTTTTCAATTTCCCTTCCAATATCCCTCCCTTTATGACTAGAAATAGGACAAAAATTTAAAATTTTTTTATGCAATTTCTAATTATCATCAATGTAATATGTCGTGAGACACATGTAATTGATTCTTTGCAAAGAAGACCATGTGTCCGTAGTCAAACATACCCCTTGATTTGTGCATCTTAATGAGCTCTTTAATTTATTTTTTTCATTTATGTAAAGCTCAAAACAATCCCTAGATACTGTCCACCCTGATGGAATCTTAAATCTAGGTCATGCAATTTCTAAATCCCTCCGCATCAACAAACTTAAATAATAGTTCACCAACAATTGTCATAAAAGCTAAAGCTTTTCTTATAACTTCTTGATCAAATTTCCAAAGAACTCCTCCCTGTCCAACATTACCCTTAGTCGTTGGTTGAAAATTTAGTTAGGTTTGTCTAAAATCTATACTATAAGGGTGCTTCTTGCATATAGCAATATGATTTTTCAATGAGGTAGTACCATTTTTCTTAGGATCACTAAAATACACCCTATCACAATAATTGCACCTAGCTTTAGCCTCACCATCTTCAGACAAAAATCTAGTAAAATGCCTTCATACCTCTGATCTTAGATCCATGTGTTTTCTCTTTTATTTCGAGGTTATTGCTGCCTTTGAAGTTGTTGCAGTACTTTTTTAACTAGCAGGTTGAGGTTGCGAATCTCTCTCTTTATTTTCTGTTTGATTACATGTCTCACCTTCAGTAGACATCTGAAAAAAAAAAAAAAAAAGATACACAAGTATTACAACAATATGCATTTACAAAATAAAATTATAATAATACTTTTCGCATATCTTGCACATAAGTAATAATTTAATATATATTTTTTCTACTATAGCAAATCTTCAACATTAATAACATTATAATCAAACTATTACAATACTAAAACAATATAAGCATCCCATTCTCATTGCACCACATTTTGAAGCCCCCACAAAAAGTAGAAAAATTGAACATAGTATCAGCAAACAAATTCAAATAACAACTTCATTGAGAAGACACCATCTCTCATAAGGGGTACTTCAAAAAAATAAAAAACAAAAATTTCTATCTTTAGAACAAACAAGCAATAGTGATGCAAAAGAGAACCTCAAACATCTTGTTGCAGAAACTATCTTCAAAAACTGCAATGGAGTTCACTAAGATATTAATAAACAAAACAGGCAAGTGAATCAAGCAAAACTCTTCTAGTCATCACACTCATGGACTGATGAGCAGTAATAAGCATACAAGTCTCCCTAGAGCCAAAATCAATGCCTGAGCATATTAAGGAATTGTTTAAGCTTGTGGGTATGTATGTTTTTATGGAATTATAAGGAAAAATAAAACACTGATTATATACATTTAAAAGTCAGTGCCTAGATTTCGAATAAGGCATCTATTCCAATCACATATGACCTATGTGCCTTCATAATGACCAGAACCAGCCTTCTTATAGCAATGCTATCAAATATCAAATACTATTCCTTAAAGCACAAAATTGAGATCACATAATTCTTCACTTGACAAGAAGTGATATCATGTTGACTAAAGAATCACCTTTCTATCTATCTCTAATGCTTAACATCATCTGAACTATAAGAGGCCCTGCCAAGAAGAACAAAATATCTTATTAACAAAATCATATATATCACTTTATATACTATCCTCAACTCAACTAAACCTTAGTCACAAGTTGGTTGGGGTTTGTTATATCGATCTGTTTTGTCCATTCTGCATGGTTTTGAGCTAAATTCTCCTAGAGATATAATACATATTTCCTTTTAAAATTTTTACTGCAATACAACCACATTAGCTATAAAAATCAGCATGTTAATTGTAGAATACATGGAAATGAATGCTACAGGTTCCCATGGTAAGAATTCTACATTAAGCTATAAACAAGAAATGAATTTGAGTACAGGATCTCAAAAGCTCTTAGAAAAAGCCGCGTTAATATCAATATTTACATATATATACCTAATCAAAACGACATCGTTTTAGTGTTCAATTTTTTCGGTTTTATCAATTTGAAATTGAACCGAACCGAATAGACCAAATTTCATCAATTCGGTTCGATTTCTCGATTTAGATTCAGTTTTGCTCACCCCTACGCGTGATGGTGCCCTCTAGTTTCCCTATCTCCCAAAATAAAAATGGATAAAGTTACATGTAGCAAGGGACAATGGTTATGGCATTATCACTTTTAAGAATGTGTTTGTCTTTTTTTGGAATAAAATTTAATTAAAAATATATAAATGTGAATAAATTAATAAAAAATTAAATAAATATAAGAATGACAATAAGGAGAGAATTTTCTACTCCCCGGTCTCCATGGAGATCTGCCCCTATAGGATGGAGAATCTTCGCTCTTTTTCTCTCATGGGGCGGGAGTGGAAATTATATGTCTGCACTATAGGTTCTTATAAGGGCCCGAAGTGGATCCTCATAAAGATCTAAAAATATTCTACATATTTTTATAAAATTTTATATTTATTATATATAAATATTTATGTTTATAATTATATATTTTATATATTTATTAATTTATAACATAAATATTTGTATTTTATAATATAATAATTTATATTTTTTAAAAAATAACTTAAAAATAATGAAAAATAAAAAATTTTGTCTCGTTGAGAATCCTCGCAAAGACGAAAATGAGAGAAAATTCTCCCATCAAGAGGGGAGGGCACGGCAGGGAATGGAGGATAATCCCTTGCCCTACCCATTGCTTTCATAAATACTATAAAAAAAATTGTATTTAAAAAATAGAGACAAAAATGATTTAGTGTAATTATTCTTAGTAGCAATAGAATTGCGCTTAACTCTGTAAAAATCTTAACTCTCTAAAAAATATTTTTATCAATATAAAATTAAACTAAAAAAATATAAAATTAAATAAAAAATATAATTAAAAAAAAATACAAACACTACTTTAAGAACGATATCAACCATCTTTCCTTTTTATACCATCATTACTCAATCAAAATTAAAGCACTAACAGTGTAAAATTACAAGACTAAGTCTGTATTGCTATAAAGAAGCGACCTTCAGTGTGTGTAAGACGCACAAACCAACTATGACTACTAGTGCTACATCATTTACTTCTCTCCTTTTCATCTCTTATTGGCTTCTTGCTTTGGTGCCATTGAAGCACAAAGCAAACCTCCTATAGCCAACGGTTTGTCATGGACATTCTTCCAATCTTCCTGTCCTAAACTTGAATCTATTATTAGAAAGGAGCTCAGGAAAGTGTTCAAGAATGACATTGGCCAAGCTGCTGGCTTGCTTCATCTCCACTTCCATGATTGCTTGGTTCTGGTAAATAATCTAGCTATACATGATCACAGTATATATCAGAAAATACCCATTTTTACATTTCAAAAAAAAAAAAAAGGGAAAACAAGAGATGATTCTTTCTACACTTGATTGAGTTATCTTGTTGGTTTGGTTGGGATGCACAGGGAAGAGATGTGTCGGTGTTGCTTGATGGATTACCTTGGGGACCAAGCGAAAAACCGAAATTCCAAACTTGTTCTTAAGAAAAGAATCATTTAAAATAGTGAATGACCTCCGTCAGCTCGTCCACAAAGAATGTGGCCCGATTGTCTCATGCACTGCTATTCTTAATATGGCTGCCTGTGATTCTGTTTTCTGGTTATTAAACTACTTCCGTTCCGTCCCTCCTTTCTGCAATTCTAGTCATCGAATTCATGCATCGGTTAGGTGTAATATATCCTAATAATTTTTTTCTTATTGCTCTAAACTTGGTTTTAGTTATTTAACACTCACTTGATACAGTGACTAGAAGCAACAACTGAACAATCTTTTTAGCAATCAAAATGCATTTCTCATTTCAGAAGATGAAGATGAACCCAAGTCATCTTCTTCCACGAACACCACAAATTTCTTATCAGAACTCCTCATTGAGCAATCGGCACGAATCTCCCCTTCTTTGCACGTCAACACATCCACAAACTTCTCAAAGAACAATGTTTCGTGACCAGCAAAGCTAGTGACTATGTCTCTTGTCCTTACATCGGTAAACAAATCTTGGTCTGAATTCAATAGACATTGTCGGTTCATGAGATCAACATACTACTTGTTGTCAAATTTGTTGGGAGTCCTAATATCCAAAAACATAATATTTTCGGTGTCTCGTTTGGGACAAATTTGCTTGAGAGTATTAGCAAAAGTCTTGTCCATGGTAGGATGTTGGTATGGATATAGACGTTCCGTGAAAGCGATGCAGTGGCTAATGCCAATGGTGTGGGCACCAGAGAGCGCCACTGCATCGGTCGCATCCAGGCCTTTTCCAACGACTCCTGATCAGATCAGTAACATATTCAAAGATTAGTTTGGTCCAAATCCTTTTTTTTTTTGTTATTTTCAACTCCCATCACTTAAAGTTCTATTTTCAGAAGGTTTAATTATCTAAAAAAAGAAATCTTAAAATTTTAGCACAGTTTTTAATCTTATACTTTAATCATTTACAAATGTTTAAATATTTTATTTTTGCTTGCATATTTCTCCTATAATCGAATTTTGATCATTGAAAAAAAATTTTTCTTTTTTTTCCTTTTTATCATTGATCATAATTTTTTTTAAAAAATTTCTTAATACTTCTCCTGCAACGGCAATATCACACATAAACATAACTACAAATTATAATTTCACTTAATAAAAGAATATTAAAATTTTAAAAAATACAACTGATAATTATTATAACATTTCTCTATTAAATATTGCTATACATATTCTCTTCCCTGCAATCATTATTAATTTCTCAATCCTTATATAAAACTTAAGTTTTCTAGTAGCAGTTATAAGTTCATTGGATGAAATAGTTTGATGATCAATTCACTGTAGCACTAATTTAACTGGTTAAATTCAGAAAAAAAAAAGGCTTAATTACTTTAAATTTTAAATTTTAATCCATTTGTTGAATCTATTTTACATAGTTAAAAAATATTTAAGTTCCAATTTGACTTGCACATCTACTTTATAGTTCAATTTTGTTTATCATAAATTAAATTTTGATGATATGACACAATTTTATTTATTTGTTTTTAAAATTTTCTATTTTAATTTTTAAGAATTAATTCTAAAGAGATTCTTTGATATTTTTCTGTTTTCTCTTTAGTTATTTTATATTAACACAAGTAAAATAAGATTCACGTTTAATTATTATAACTTCTTCCTTATTGTTATTCTTGTTTCTCTCATCTCTTAGATTTAGTCCTGTGCTGTGGTAATTTCAAATTTTGAAGTGAATTAATATGGAAAATGAATGAAGGACACATAAAATTCAAAAGTGATTATGATAATATTATGTACCATAAATTTATGCTAAATATATTTTAGTAAATTATTATTATTCATCAAAATCTAATTTAATTGTTAAGAAATAATAATAAAAAAGTGACCTTGAATGAAACTTACAATTTAATGTTAACAAATAAAAAATTATAAAATTAAAATTACATATCTGCTCTAAAATGTAAAGGAAAAAAAAAATCAAAGGTGGCCTGAATGTGACGATATTGTTCACCATCGTGCCGACTACACATGGCAAAGTTTCTTTAATTTTATGATAGTAATTTTTTTCATAGTGCGAGTTGGTCAAATATAAAATGTATTGGCACAATATATAATTTATTCTAATTTTATAATTTATTTAAAATAAAAAATAATATTTTAAATTTTGATAGTGCAAATTTGTAAGGCTCGAAACTTGATTGTCGAGAGTTTCTCATAAACAAAGGCTCATTGTCCAAAATGATGAGTATAAAGAAGCTAAATTTGATGAAATGATGATGATTTTAATATTATAATGATAATTAACTAAGATATGGTATAAGTTAAAAAGGATGATTAAGAGTTATGAAGGTGAAAGATGCCAAATCATAAAAAGAAAGTAAGTGTAAGTTATGATGCAAAAGTATGCATATGTCAAAAATGATAATTAATGAACATGAATGAATGATAGAATTATTGGTTTGGATAGGGATGAGGCAACCCAAGAGGGGGTGGATTGGGTTGTAAATAAAAATACGAACACACAATGCGAAAGCAACAACCACAAATCAACATAGAGATTTATAGTGGTTCAACAATGCGTCTACTTCACTATCTAAGTTTTCACTTATGTTTTTTCTATTCTTTTTTTAGGCTCAAGAAAAACCTTCCTTTTTTCAGGCTAAGGAAAAACTTTCCCTTTTCTGGCTCAAGGATAACCTTTACTATTACTCTCTTTTAACAAGGAACAAGAGAGCCAACATAACCCTTGATATTTTTCTAGGTACAATACCAACCTTTTAACCACTAGCAAGAATATATACAAATAGTGTCAATATCTTCAAAATAGGCAGTAATTACACTTTTAGTGCTTAAGAAAACCTACTCTTAAAGAGTTATAAAATAATCCTCATTCTACTCAAATTAAAGCAACACCAAAAGGTTTGCACAAATAACTTGCTAGATGTTCTCTAATTAATTACAAATATTCTCCAAACATCTAACCTTTTTTTGGTCATCTGAAATGTTCCTTATATAGCCAAAACTACAAACTAGTTATTGGAATAGTTGATAATTAGTCTAACAACTTTTCTGTAAAACTAGCCATTAGATGTGACAACGCTCGTTGATTCTCAGCGACACCCATTTATCTTGTAATGGATAGCTCCAATGCCCGTTGTTGGTTTCTCAATACCTGTTGGAGGTTTGTTCAATGCCTGTTGCGAATCCCATAATGCCTGTTGGATGATCCAGAACACTTTAGGCATTTGCAACATTTGCATAATGCCTGTTGCACATTTCTCTATGTCCGTTGAAGTATGATCAACACCTGTTGCTGATTTCTCAGAAATTATGAGCTTTGTGCTCTGTTTTCAAAATCTGAAAATATGTTTCAACGCCTGTTGGAGAATTCGTAATGCCCATTGGCAACACCTTCAATGCTTGTTGAGATATGTAGCATGCCTTGTTGAAGGGTCCAAAAGTTTTAACTCAATGTAGAGTGTTTCTCCAATGCCTATTGTGAATATGTAATGTCTGTTGCTAAGTTCATCATAGCTCAAACTAGAGCACTCCTCCAATGCCCATTGGAAATTACTCCACTCCCATTGGATAGTCTAGACTGCATCACTTATTCATAAGATACAAGAACACTAAAATACAATCATTAGAACTTCTCTTGGTTTTTATTATTATTTTGTTATCATTCATCATTCAAAGTAGAGTAGCAAGACCAATGCCTTGGGATTACATGTTCTCCAAATATTCTCCCCATTGACACAATAAAAATTAAAGGTTTAATAATAAACAATATGTCAATAATATATATGGAAGAAATTTATGTTAAAGAATATGTCAAAAGAAATGAAGAAGGATGATAGCAACTAAGGTATAAGCTAAGTTAGGTGTAAGATCTTCGATGGTTATTGAGGTATGTATGTTTTTCTAATGTGTGATTAAATGACATATTAATAAAGTGTTTTAGATATATTTTAGATGTCTAAAATTGGTATTTGAAGTATCTTGAAGAAAGGAAGGAAGAGTTTGATAGTTGCATAACTGCCTTGTCTTGATGTCGTTGCCTATATTTGTTTAATATATGCCTAATTTATGTCTCTAATATATATTTAAATGACATGAAAATGATGTGTTCTAGATGTATTTTACATGTCTATAGTTATTATTTGAAGTGTGTGAAAGAAAGGAACAAAAGGTTGGAAGCAAAGCTTTTGAAAGGTTTGAATGCTCTATTTGGGCATTTTGATCTTTTCACACTCTTTCATCTTTATTTTCTACCTAAACACAACTTTAAATTTTATGTTATTCTCCATGCCTAAAAATGTTGTTTTAAGTGCATTGAGGAAAAGTGCAAAAGGATGGAAGCATGAGTTTATGGGTTGAAAGTAGTATTTTTGGTGGACTTTTTTTAGAATTCGCTATTGGCCATTTTAGACTTTTTTACACTCTTTTTCTTTATCTTCAGCTTAAATAGGACTTCTTCTCCATTCCTCCTTAGTTTTCAGTAGTGCAAAAAATAAATAAACTCTCCCAAAATCTCTTCTCCATCCATGGCTACCAAATCAAGTTAGGAGAATTAAGTTTGTTCATCAATCTTCTTTCATCTTTTAAATAAGTTGGTGACTTTCTTCTCTTTATTTCAAGTAATTTACAACATGTCATGTTTATTTTATATTTGTTCTACATTTGATTAAGTGTGTTGATGGTTTTTTTGAGCTTAGTGGTGATGGAAGATATGAAGTTTAGTGCTAGTTTGACATGAAAAATGATGTCTTTAAAAGGATTCGTAGAAGTACTTGAAGTATATGGATTGTTTCTTTTAATTCTTGATGATTAATGGTTAATTATAGGTTAATTAGTGTTCTTATATTCATGTTTAAGAAGAGAATTGAGCTTAATTAGTATTTTATACCTTGATTGAACTAAAGGCAATATTGATATAGTATACAATTTGAGCTTTGAAAGGTATTAATGTATATGGATTGATTACATAAATTCTTGATAATTATTAAATTTTTAAATATTATTTAGCATCAAAATATTTATGTTTAATATGAGAATTAAAGGTTGAATGGTGTTTTACACCTTGGTTGAGAGGGAGAAAATATTGATATCTTAATGGATTTTATGAAGTACTTATGTAAATGAATTATGTTTATGAATAGAATTGATATTGAATTGAGTTTCTTGGTATTGTTTGACACTCTAGACCTTGTGATTAGTGTTATATGTGAATAAAGGAGATGTTCTTCATTTATATGGGGTAGGATAATGCATAAATATCTTAATTAGTAGATGGTTGGTTTATAACAAGAAATGAATATGTTGATGAATTTATAAGATAAATTGATGATCACAAAATGAGTTAAGGATTATAATTATGGATTTCAACATGATTTAATGGTGATGTTAATTTTGGTGTTGTGAATGAGATAAAAGGAAACTGGTGACAATGAGTTAAGTATAAAGGATGATAGTTATGTTATAAGGTAGAGTGAATGAAAGTTACGTTTGCATGTTTGATTGATGTTTAGGACATCATTGTCCTTATAAGAGCTTTGCTCCATTATGATATACGTTATGTTTATGTTATGTGTTATATGGACGAGTTTGAGTTACTCTACATATTTTAGATGTTATAGTAATAATATAATGGATGTTTATGCCTAGGCATGTGTGCGAGTAAGATGATTAAGAGCAAGTAAAGATAAAGATAAGAGCAAGTAAGACTAAGACAGAGATAAAAAAAACAAAAGATCAAAACCAAAGCAAGGAAGAGCTAAAGCTAGCAATGAAAGGTGAGGGTTTTATCGTGGCTTTTAATGTCTATTGCATACATGCATCATAATTTTTTATATAGGTCATACTAGGCCAAATTATGTTGATATAAAAGTCATATGCATTTATATAAATGAAATGAAACATTATGTTTAAATGCCATGTGATGTTAGAATAGATCAGGGAAGAAATGGAAATCCAAAAAGTCATAGCTAGTCCTTACATTAAGCACATTGGTCCATTATTTATCAGTTAAGTTACAACTCAAATTTTGATGATAGGCATTGGATGAGGCAGACGCCATGTTTGATAATGGCTTTCGTCATGAAATCAGCGAGATCATAAGCTCATCGAAGAAACGTAATTCTGAATCCAATGATCGAGGAATTCGAACTGTTTTGGTCACTTCTACAATGACAAAGGTACAGACTTGCACTATATTCTTAGCAGACTGCCAGCATGCTGGTTTTTTTCTCTCTGGCTTTGAGCTCTCTATAAAAGTTATGTATATTTTGTTTTAAAATTTCGGGTGCTGATCCCTCAACTGTTTTACTTTTTTGCATGACAGGTGCTGGGAAAAAGTGATATTGTGGAGCGTATTGAGAATGATAATGCTGGAAAAGTGACTGCAATGATGCTAGAGGCGGACCAAATGGAGGCATTTGAGATTATCAACTCCCCAGACATTTTGAAGCAGAAAATGGCTGGGGCTTTAGACTCTTTGACATCAGGTTCTTGAACTTGGATGTTTACATCAGTGCAATTGAGAAAATGACAGCTGAAAATACTTTTTTGTGGTACTATCATGAATTGACTTTTTAAGGCTTGATGAGTTGGCATACTTCGCGACGTTTCTTGAACGCTCTGAAGCTGCTTGGTATGCAGTCTCTAACAGGTTAACGACAGAAATGTTCTTTCATTTCTTTCTTGTATAAGGATTTGAAGAGTAGATAGTATGTAGATTTTATTATGATAGGATGCTTCTTCAATAGACAGTTATTGACTGCTACCTACATGATGCTTCTGTTAGATTAAGGTCATTCACAAGTGCAGCTCTGTTGTTATCCTATCTTCTCTGTTAAATTTTCGTTGTTTAAGATTTATGTTTAATTCATCACTCCGTGGGGAATGATCCTGAACATCAAAGTGGTTTGAAGTTTCTAAGAACAAGTTTGTAGCTAAAATTTAATGTGAAGCTGCAGTAGTACTAATAGCATAAGCTTTACTAGCGGGAGTGTATTGGGGAAGAGGGGAGGAAGAAAGGAGATAGAGAAGAAAAAACATTTACTATAAAAAAATTTTACATTATATATTGGGCTCGAGCTCGAGTTGTTCATTATACAATTTTAAAAAATTCGACATTCGACTTGGCTTGTTTAGAACTTAAATCCATGATCGGAGCTTAGTTAACTAACTTAATTGGACGCTTTTCTTATAATAATTATCTCATTACAAGGCCAAGATTCCGGGCTATGCGCTACTTAGTTGGTTCACCAGAAATTGTGTTTATCGTATCTGCGTAAGTTTGATATTAGTTCAGGTTTTGTGGGCTAAATAAGAACAGAAAATTTGGTACGCAAACGAAAGAAAGTAATGGCAGAAAAGGAAAAAAAAGTAATCGCAGAAAAGGAAAAGATGGCAGAACAGTTTGAAGAGAAGGAAGAGGATACAATGATGGTGCTGCCATATGCTTGTGGGTTTCGCTTCAGGCCCACAGACACAGAAAGAACTGTGCCTGATGTGGTAATGAAAGACTGCAAGCAGCCCATAATAAAGATCTTTATACGGATAATCCATGGAATATCTTCAACAAAAGCTATTTCTATGGGTTCGCCACCTTGAATATAGCCATAGCAAAACAAGTTCAAGAATTGCTGGTTCTGGGTCTTGGAAGAAATAAGTTTCTAAAGAAATTCAACATTCTCAGGGCAATATCTACATCATCACAGATTATATAAATATAATATATTTTATTATAAATTATACTAAATATAATAATAATATTATTATTATAAATAGAATAAATTTATTATACTAAATAGAAAAACAATAATAAAAAAATAAATATATATAAGCAAAAGTCAATTATTTATCCAATCACTATTCGGCAATTTTATTTTTAAGAATTTAAAAATTCTCATGAATTTATATACAGAAAAAATTTTTTACCTTGTCAAATTAAGCAGTCTATTGGCATCGATGATGGGCACCTCCAAATCAATCAACTTCTGCAGTCAATGGATTCTTTATTAGAAAAGGAAGAGGTGTATTGACTGCAACGGGCCAGGATTCAGTGGTTGAGAGAGGGGGATCGAAATACCAAATTTTTTCATCGTATGGCTACTACACGCAAGCAATTTAATTTGTCACAGGGCCTTTTTAATGAGTCGGGCGAGTGGCATGCGTCGATAGCAGACATGGGTAACATTGCAACAGATTACTTTGGTCGTATTTTTACAACGGAAACCTCTTCTGTGGATCCATCGGTCTTTTGTGGTATAACACGAAGGGTGACCGTTGAACAAATTAACACTCTTAAGCAACCACTTAATGCTGAGGAGGTTAGGAAGGCTTTGCAACAAATGGACCCTAATAAGGTGCCAGAACCGGGGGTAATTTGCAAAATTGTGTAAAAAAAATAAAAATTTATTGAAGGACAGTGAAAAAAAAAATTTGATAAAAATGAAATATATCAAAATTTATTTAGTAAATAGGGGTGGTCAAAATAGTTCGTTCGTCAGTCAAACTGATGAATGTCACTGTTTATTAGCTTACCGTTACTTGCATTTGGTCCGCCAGTTTAACCGGCAGACCAATAGTATATCCACCACTTAGGGTGACGAACAAACAATTAATATTATTATTATATTAAATTAAATTAAATTTTAAATGTTAATAAATTAAATATATTAAATATTATATTAATATTAAATATTCTAATTAAAATTTAATATTTAATATTTTAATTAATATTAGAATTTAATATTTATAATTATAATTATATTACTTATTTTTATTTTTATTGATAAATTAAATATAAATATTATATTAATTAATAAAATATTATATTAATATTATATTACCCATAAAATTACTGGACCATTGTAGAAGAAGATAAATTTTTTGTGAATCATGAAAAGACTAGAATTACATTATTTTGGCGCCTTTTTTATTATAGATAATTTGTAAAATATTTTTTTTTCATTAGGGATAATTTGTAAAATGTTTTTTTTTCATTAGGGATAATTTGTAAAATGTTTTTTTTTGCAATTATTCTGTTCACCATTATAAGTGTCAAAATAGTGCAATTATAGTCATTCCGTAATTTACGAAAATTTTATCTTCTTTTACAATGATCCATTAATTTTATGGTTAATATAATATTAGTATAATATTTATTTAATTACTATAATTATTTTATTAATTAAAATAAAAATAAAAATAAGTAATATAATTATAATTATAAATATTGAATCCAAAGATTAATTAGAATATTAAATATTAAATTCAATATTAATAATGTCTAATATTCTAATTAATCTTTGAATTCAATATTTATAATTATATTACTTATTTTTATTTTAATTAAGAAATAATTATAGATATTATATTAAACAAATAAATATTATATTAATATTATATTAGCCACAAAATTAGTGGACCATTGTAGAAGAAGATAAATTTTTCGTAAATCATGAAATGACTAAAATTGCACTATTTTTGATACTTATAATGACGAAAAAATAATTGCAAAAAAAATATTTTACAAATTATCCCTAATGAAAAAAACATTTTAAAAATTATTTGTAATAAATAGGAGTCAAAATAATATAATTCTAGTCCTTCTATGATTCACAAAAAATTTATCTTCTTCTACACTTGTCTGTTAATTTTATGGCTAATATAATATTTATTTAATTAATATAATATTTATATTTGATTTATTAAAAAAATAAGTAATATAATTATAATTATAAAATATTAAATTCTAATATTAATTAAAACATTAAATATTAAATTTTAATTAGAATATTGAATATTAATATAATATTTAATATATTTAACTTATTAATTTAATATATTTAAAATTTAATTCAATTTAATATAATAATAATATTAATTGTCAGTACGCCGCTTTAAGTGGAGGACAAACTATTGATCTGTTAGTTAAACTTGCGGACTAAGTGCATTTAATGGTACGTCGATGAATAGTGACATTCGTCAGTTTAACTGATGAACGAACTCTTTTAATCACTCCTATTTGTTAAATAAGTTTTAATCGATCCTATTTTTATATTTTCTTTTTCATCATCCGTCACTATATATATATATTTTTTTTTTTTGCACTATTTTGCAAATTACCCCAGAACCGGATGGTTACACGGGTTATTTCTTTCTAAAATTTTGGGATATAGTAGGGGACAATGTAACGAATGCCTGTTTACATATTCTTAACGATGGGATCTTCCCTGATAATTTCAATCATACCAATATTGTCTTAATTCCTAAGGTTAGCAACCCCGTTCGTGTGACTGATCTGAGACCGATCAGTTTATGTAATGTGATTTATAAGCTGGTTTTCAAAGTCATTGTTAATTTAATGAAACGCATTTTACCTGGTCTGATTTCGGAGGAGCAGAGTGCGTTTGTGCCAAATCATCTGATTGCGGACAATATTCTGGTGGGGTGAGGCTATGCATGCACTTAAAAACAATGTTGCTGGCTGTAGTGGAATGATAGCTGTTAAACTTGATTGGCAAAAGCCTATGATCGACTGGAATGGTCTTTTGTAGAATTGGTGCTCTAGGCTTTTGGGTTCGCGCGTTCTTGGATTGATCTTATCATGAGATGCATCACATCAGTCGCTTATTCCATCCTGTTAAATGGGTATTCGATTGGTAATATTAATCCGACAAAGGGGATTCGTCCAGGCGATCCTCTCGCGCCTTACCTGTTTATTCTTTGTGCAGATGTGTTATCGGGTATGCTTGCAATGGAGAGGGATCAAGGTCGCATCCACGGTTTCCATTTGGCGCTTTTAGCTCCTTGTGTTACACCTCTTTTTTGCGGATGATAATATGGTTTTCACCAGAGCAAATCCAATGGAGGCTATGGAGTTAAAGAGGATTTTGAGGATGTATGAAGCTGCATCGGGTGAACTGGTGAATCCCGCCAAGTCCAGTACTTTCTTGGTGAGTTCCATCCCTCAACTGCGGAGAGATCGTTATCTTGAAGCTCTTGGAATTGGTAACATCAGTTTTTCGGGTTCTTATTTGGGGCTTCCTTCAGTCATTGGTCGGTCCAAGCGAAAGTTATTTTGGTATCTAAGGGATCGTTTCAGGAAGAAACTCTCCTCTTGGAAAGGACGTGTTTTGTCTATGGCGGGATGAAAAGTTATGATTACATCAGTAGCTCAAGCCCTGCTTATGTATGCTGTGCATGTGTACAAGATTCCAATTTCTACTGCTGATGAGTTACAAAAGATCATGAATTCATTTTGGTGGGGAGGTATGGCTGAAGGAGGTAAATGTATTTACTGGGCTTCATGGGACAAATTGTGTTGCAAAGGAGCGTGGTGGTTTGGGGTTCAGCAGTCTACAGGAATTTAATCTCACAATGCTTGCTAAGCAGTGTAGGCTTCTCTACTCTAATGATTCTGCGCAGACCGCTAGAGTTTTTCAGGCTAAAATATTATCCAGGGTCTAGTATTTTGCATGCATCAGAGACGCGAGTTCCCAGTTATTATTGGAGGAGCCTTAGTGCTGTAATCCCGTTGTTAAAACAGGGTCTGATATGGGCGGTGGGTGATGGGGTTAGTATCTAGGTTTGGGAGGATCAGTGGATTCCTATGCCCATTTCATTTAAGATCGTTTCTACTAGACGAGTAAATTGCACTGATGAAGTAGTGGCTGACCTCATTCTTGATAGGAACTGGAACGCTGATTTGATCAATCAGATTTATGTTCCAAGGGATGTGGAGTTGACAAGTCAATACCTCTTGGATGCAATTTCGACCCCAGATAGAAGTTGTTGGTCCCTCACAAAAGATGGTGCTTACTCGGTTCGTTCTGGGTACATGTTAGCTATGGAGTTGAAAGGTTTGGGAGGAGAGGTGAGCAGTGTTATAAGTGATTTCTGGAAAAGATTATGGATAATTAATGTGCCATCCCGCCAACTCTTCATTTTGTGGAAACCTGCGGCTGGTTTTCTGCCTTCTAAAATGAATTTAACTACAAAACAGGTCAGTCTTGACCCTTTATGTACTTTATGTGGTCTAGAGGTGGAATCCGATTTGCACTTATTTAAGGAGTGCAACTTTAGTAAGATGTGTTGGAGGGATGCTTCTATTGATGTGAGTTCTTTTGATTCCTTTGGTCCCACGGTTAAGGATTGGTTGACTGGGATTTTGTTTGGTTTAAATGGGGATTTGTTGTCAGTCTATGCTTCGGTGATTGATGGGATCTGGTTGGCTCGAAACAGATGTCTCTGCGATGGAATACTTACTTCCCCGAATTGGGTTGCTCAATCATCTTTAAACCGGTTGCATGATTTTCGCAAGGCCATGGATCATTCACAAATTTCAGGGGTAATCATGCAGATGGGGGTAAACGCCAGGTTGTCGTGCTGGTCACTGCCGGATTTTGGTGAGCTGAAGTTAAATGTCGACGCTGCACTTGACTCTAGTAGTAGTTGTGCAACTCTTGGTGCAGTGATCAGGGATCATGCTGGTGAGGTTCTTGCTGCGTTTGCCGCTCCTTTAGACAATTATGGTTCGTCAGAGTGCATGGACGCAGTAGCATTACGGGATGCTTTGGTTTGCTGTTGACGTATGGGTTGGGTAGTTGATGTTGTTAAGAGTGATTTTCTTTCAGTTGTGACAAAAGTGCAGCAGCAAGAAGTTCATTCATGCCATCTTGGTTCTATCATTGGGGATATTTTGAGTTTGTCAACAAAGAATATGTTGTTCCAACATGTTAGTAGGGTATGCAATCAAGTTGTCCATGACATGGCAAGGAATGCTAGACAAGCTAGTGACTTCGTTGTATGGGAGAGGTCATTGCCTGTGTTTGCAATGGACTCTCATTTACGTGATCTTTTGCATGAATAAAGCTTAACACTACTTTGCGGTCAAAAAAAAAAAAAAAAGTGGGGAATGGCTTAGAAATGGTTGTGAGAGATGATAAAATTGTCCTTATTAGTTTCATAAATAAAGTATATATTTTTTACTTAATTATCATGTTAACTAAAATCATATTTTTTTCAATCTAATATTGATCATTAGGTATAATTAACATTAATTTATTAAATTAGAAATTGAAAATATAATTATAAATTTAATTAAAATTTTAAATTGTTTTAAATGATTAAGCCTTTTTTCACAAGTATAAGGAACTTACGTAAAATTAATTTTTCGAACTTTTAAGAACATATTTTGAATTAAGTTATTGAATCCTATATTTATATAAAACAAATGTGTTTATAGTTTAATATAATCTCTCAATATTAAAAATTATATATACTGGTAAAAAATTTCGCATAAAATAGTAAAAGAGAGTATAAAAAAAAATTTAATCCAAATGTTCTCAAATCCGCAGTTATCATTGTCAATATTCGTTTTAAAACTCCAAAGGGAAAAGAAAAATAACCTCGAACACAACAGCCACAGCCTGAGCAAGTTTCCAGCCATGGCAGGCACATCAAGAACCCTCTTAAGCCTCTCCATCTCCACAGCGACAAAGCCCTACCACCACCCATTTCTCAAAATCCCAAAACCCGCTAGAGTTTTACTTGGCTTTACCTTTAAACCCCTCTGCACCACCACTGCTTCGGCCTCAGCCACAGTCACAACCACATTAGCAGAACCAGAACAAGCAAAGCACTCAATCCTTCTAGAAAGACTTAGGGTGAGGCACCTTAAGGACTCCTCAAAGCCCCCACAAGCCAAAAACCAATCCTCACCAAGACCAGTTGTTGCTGCTGCTGAGGAGGATAAAAATAATGGCTTTAGTAAGTCTACGAAGGGGAAGAGGATGGTGGGTAGATTTGAAGATTTGGGTTTGAGTGATGAGGTAATGGGAGCTGTGAAAGAGATGGAGATTGAGGTTCCTACTGAGATTCAGTGTATTGGCATTCCTGCGGTTTTGGATGGTAGAAGTGTGGTCTTGGGATCGCATACTGGGTCTGGCAAGACTTTGGCTTATATGTTGCCTCTTGTTCAGGTGAGTTTCTCCTTCATCCCTTTATTTATTCTTTGATTGATTGATATGGACTATGATTTTGCATTTCATTATCTTTTGCAATTTTTGTACATTGTTTTTGAAGTGTGTTTGTTTTTATACATTGTTAAAATTTAACTTCTTTGTTTGGCCAAAACAATAAAATGATCTTGCAATTGTAATGTTTTTATCTCTGATGTTGATTAAAGTGTGTTACATTGACATTGAGAAGAACATGTTTATTGAATTGGGTTGTTGAATTCTTTCAAAAACTGACCAATTTGTTTGCATGAGGTTTCACTTAGTGGTAGAACTAGAAAGTATTTTTAGGGGGGCTAGTTTCACCACTGACATAATTGCTGTTAGAAATAAAGGCAAATAATGACAATAAAATTTAACTTAATTTTTCATTTTGAATGTGTTAAAAGAGGAAAAATAAAACAAATGAGATATTTGTAATGGATTTATAGAGTTATTTATCTTTAAGATGGAGGGAGAGGGTGAGGAATAGTTCCAAAGATTATCATAATTGCAAGATCACTGACCATTCAAAATATTCCTAATTGTCCCATTCGGATTCTTCCGCATCTGCTTCAAGTTAAACTCATTCACACGAGCCTCATCTGCCATCACACATCTTATTGCAATCAATGTTTCCATGTGCTTTAAAAAAGAAATACTACAATGTACAAACTCCAATAAATTCATGTGTTTAGATAAAATGAATGCATACCTCGAGTTATTGTTGCACATTTAATAGCAACATTATACCTATAATAGGAAAAAAAGTATCAAGATTTTAATAAAATAAAGATCCTAACAGCAGAAGCACAATCAAGTTCAACTAATTACTGAATATTATTTTCAACCTAAAAAAGAAAAAAGAAAGAAAAGCACAATGCTACCAAAAAAAAAAAAGGAATCCTGAAAACAAACGTTTTTACAAATTCCTTATAAATCTGACTGGTCACATGTCATCAGAACAAACTGCAGAACAGTAAATAAGTATCATTCATGTAGTAAAGGTATCAAGCCAAATTCTAGGGCTTCCAAAGCCAGCAGCAGAAGGAGGATAGGGGTCATTGTAAAAAGACAAACAATACTAATTGTGTCAAACGTATATTCTTATAACTAAAGAAATGAGAAAAGCAAAGTTCATTCTCCAAGTAATAATTTTCATCAGAAAGGAGCTTTATCACAATGTAGAAACACTTACTTAAGAGTAGCTTCTGCACTTTCAACGGTAACTTTTTCATCAGTGGCATCATGATTAGGAAGGCCAAGATCAAAGTACTTTATGCCCAACTGCAAAAAGGGGAAAATAAGCTGTAGGTTTGTCAAAAATACATGATGAAAATAAACAATTAGCAAAGCTTATAACCAGAAAGCAAGAATCAGAGGAGGAAATGCATCAGCATTATTATATAACCTTGTCCCTGATTGATTTCCAGAATTTCATATCCTGCACGATGGTAACAAAGATATGAGAAAAGATGAATTACAAGGCTCAAAAGAATACGAACATGACACAAATTAAGGAAAAAATAAAATTGCAATTTATCATTCAAGGGCATTGTGGCTTTGTGTTTTCAAGATACTGAAGCCAAGTGTCTTCGAACGAATCATGCAGTAAAAGACAATGTGATAGAATCCATCTGATAAATCCAGTACATTCCAATGCATACTGTCATATAAACTCTTTAACATTTTCTGGTTAATTTTCGATTGGGTAATTTTATGGATTCTAACAAAATGTTTCTAGTTTAGTAACATTCAATGTTTCTTCATCATCAAACAAGTAAGGTAGTAAACAAGAGAGAACAGCAGAAAAGCTTACAAGAATTATCTTGGACCATATAGCAATCTTCTATAACTGAATGAGACTGGGGCTGCTGTTTGTCGATTGGAAAAAAGAGAGGGGGGGGAGCCTGTTTGTGAGAGGGAAGAGGAACAAAATGGTGCCATGTTGGTTTGATTTTTGTTTTTTTTACTTAAACAAAATGGCACCGTTTTGGTCATTTAAAAAAACAAAAAAAAGTTAGGAGTAAGAGAGGGAGGGGGGGGAGAGGGCCTCCTCTTTCAAACCTTCATGGCAGCAGGGGCTGAGGGGCCCCTGCTTCTCCTTCGTCGTCTGATCTTCACCGGCCAGGGGGCCTTTAACCCATGTAAGCCCCACGTTTGGTTCCACCACTGGTTTCACTTATGCTTAGAAAATGGTTGAAACAAAATCATTTGAACTATATTAGTGTTATGAATTGTTAGTTGTAAATTAAGAATAAAAGAACATTTCTTTCCATTTGTTGCTTTTGCAGTTGTTGAGACGGGATGAGTTACAGCTGGGTATGCTAATGAAGCCTAGGCATCCTCGAGCTGTTGTTCTATGCCCTACGAGAGAGCTATCTGAGCAGGTACTGAAAAGACTTTGGAATTTGGATCTTTGTCAATCTTGATGGGCCTCACCTTTGATATTGGGAACTTTATATGTGTTCTGTAGGTTTTTCGTGTGGCAAAGTCTATTAGTCATCATGCACGATTCCGGTCTACTATGGTTAGTGGTGGCGGCAGGTTGAGACCACAGGAAGACTCTTTAAATAATCCCATTGATATGGTAGTTGGCACCCCTGGTAGGGTTCTTCAACATATTGACGATGGGAATATGGTTTATGGTGACATAAAATACTTGGTGAGTATTTTTTTCAAGGAATTGAAAATTTCTTAAAATTGTGAATATGGATGTTTGACTTCTATGTGAAGAACTAGTGATAAGGTTGCTTTTTGCTCCTTATGATAATTTTGCTGCACTTCATGTTGTTTATCTTTTAGTAGGTGTTGGATGAGGCAGACACCATGTTTGATCGTGGCTTTGGTCCTGACATCCGCAAATTTCTAGCCCCTTTAAACAATCGAGCATCAAAACCTGATGACCAAGGGTTTCAGACAATTTTGGTCACTGCAACAATGACAAAGGTATCTTGACTTATCAACTATTGAATGTACAAAAACTTTTTATCTTCTGTGGATTGTCTGCATAAAGTTAAGGCTCAAATTTTTGTTTTTATCCATTGTAATAAAATGGAATTTGCTTCTCCACAATTTGGAGATAAATCCAATTTTGCCTTTTATAGCTTTAAAAATTAGTTTATTTCTCTTCTGTCTGAGACTTATCCAAACTAGTAAGGTCGTGTAATAATGTCATTGATGATAATATCACCTTTGCCCATAAAATGTTTTGTTTCTTATTATGGAACTGAGACCCTTTTTTGTATTTAAATTGTGTCCTGATGGCCTATAAGCATGTGAATTTGCTAACTCTACCTCATTTTTTATTTCATTTAACATCTGTACTATGATAAGGTAGACATTATAATATATTAAGGATCATAGGTGAATTCCAAGGTTTTCTTTTCCTTGGTGGCAAAGATTGAATATTTTGAAACCAATTCTGATATTTCTTACGAATAGGAGTTTTCTCATTTTATCTTTTCTTTTATAAGTAAGAACACCATTTTAGATCAACATGAAGAACATTAGAGATGGTTGAATTTCTAAATTTTACATGATCCTTGATGTGCAATTAATTGAAGTGGCAGTTTTTGTTTATAGCTTTCTTTGAAGGTTCATGTGCATGCAGCTTATCAAGATCCGGATTCAGTTTGGTGACTTTTTTGTTTTGGTTGGTAGCTATAATTTAGTGAACTTTCTTCTGTGCAGATTTTGGCATTCAAGAAATTTGGATCATTGACATTTTAGAGTTTTTGCAGGCAGTTCAAAAGCTGATTGATGACGAATTTCAAGGAATACATCATTTGCGCACATCAACATTGCATAAGAAGATAGCATCTGCTCGCCATGATTTTATAAAACTTTCTGGTTCTGAAAACAAGCTGGAAGCACTGTCACAGGTTAACTGCTGTTCTGCTTTGCTATGCTGTCACATCAAGCATGTGCTGACACCCATGCAATGCATGCTTGCGTATTTCTTAATGTTATTGTTGATTAAACATATGCTTCAGATGATATGAAGGCATTTTTATCTGCTTCTAAATCTAAAGCAATGCATGATGAAAGAAAGAGTATGCTACAATTAAATATTCCTTTCCTTTTTTCTTAATTTACTGGCCCTTGGTGGAGCATCCTGGTATAGATTGGAGAATATATCATTAAGGATCCACAAATGGGTCTGTTTGTCATGGATTTAGAGCTCCTTGTGTCTCAAGATGATGGATCTATATGTAGGCCTCTCAACCTATCTTTCTTCATAATTTGAGGACTGTGCTAGAGTGATGCTCCACTCAGACAGATATTATTTGTGAACACAACTTTAACAGAACCTTTTAGTTTCAGCAAAATGACCCTTGGTTAAGCATCCTAAGCAGCAGTTGCAAAGTAAGGTCAATTATATTTTTATTATTAGTGTTTTAGGTCACTCCAGTCCATATGTGTATGGCTCGAAATGGAGGTTCATGGGAACTTGTGGCCTTTATTGATTTTTGAAGTTATTGATGAGTTTGAGAATTGAACTGACCTCATTTTTGGTATGGTAGTTTAATTGCAAATTTTAGTAAATCCATTCAATTATTGGTTGATTGTTGTATTGTTTGCTAGCAGAGATATGTTAGATGAAAAAAGTTGAGTTGCTATGGGTTGAGCGTTCTTAAAAAATCAGGGAAATTAACTCAGTTTATTCTGGTGAAGATAGGTTCTTGAGCCAAGTTTATCAAAGGGAAACAGGGTGATGGTGTTCTGTAACACATTGAATTCCAGCCGTGCTGTTGATCACTTTCTTGCTGAAAATCAGATCTCTACTGTCAACTACCACGGAGAGGTGCCAGCAGAGCAAAGGTGAGATCATTAAAAAATTTTTTTTTTCCAAATGTTATTTATTGGCACTCCACTTCATAGTGAAGTGCCCGAAACAGCATCTGTTATCCTTCATATCTTTATACTGACAATTTGAAATGGGCATACATTATGATAAATACCAGTGTTTTGAAAACCGGACTGGCACGGCCGGTCAATCAGTTAATTTGGGAATTGGACCACTGACCGGTTTTCAAATTTTTTAAATTGATAATTATTATAAACATGTACTATGTAAATATTTTTTCGTTTTTAAATCTATTTTAATGATCTTTTTTGAATTTTATTTATTATTAAATCAGTTGAATTGGACTAGTCAAACCGATCGAACCAGCAGACTTGGGAACTGACTAGCCGACCAGTCCGGTTTTAAAACATTGATAAAAATTACCTATTTTCACCTACATCATTACCCACGTGCCTATTTAGCAATATTTTTAAACCGGACCAGAGATTGAATTGGTCAACTAACCAATTTCTAGTTCGGCCGGTTCGTTTGATCTGGTTCACTAGAATTTTTTTTGGGAAAAAATATATAAATAATACTTAAAAAATATTTAAAAATTAGAAAAAATATATATATAATATGATAAAGTGATGAAATCTATTTTTTAAAATTTAAATTTTGAGCAAATAGTGTAATTTTTTAAAATTTTTAAATTTTTCACAAAACAACGTAATTTTATATTGGACCTGTTTGATCTGATTTCTGGTTTTACCCGGTTTACCAAGTTTGACCGTTTCTTTTTTGAATAATTGGTTTTTAACACTGAACTGAATTAGACCACTGGTCTGGTCCAGTTCTGAAAACATTACTGTTTAGCATCCAAGGAAACCCTTTTTTGTTTTTTTTCTTGCCAAAAACCATCTAAGTTACTTGTTTTTGTCAGAGAGACAACTTGCATTGAGGATATTACCAGATCAGAGGTTCAGTCCTTGCACCTCGAAATTTGGGGTGGGAGGGATGGGAGATGATTGCCTTTGGAAAGAGTATGATCAAACTAGTGCCGACATCTATATATATATATATATATATATGAATTCATGTGTGTGCCATGCATGCCAGGCTGCCATGAAGACTTGTGGTATTGATTGTACATGCATACTTACAGTAACCCCGTCAAGATACTGGAGCATTGTCACATACAGAATTGTCATTCGTTTTTGATATTGCCTCAATAGGTTGTAGGAGTACCAATTTTCCCAGAAGGTCCCACTCTGCCAATATTTGCTGCTTGATCTTGTGAGACTTCATATAAACCAGTGGATTATTCCATTGTAGGAATTCACCTTTAGGCCCCAAGCTTTTAGTGAATGTAATAGCAATCTGTATGACATGTCAACTGATAGTGATTATGCTGTTTTTTTAAGATGGCTGTTGGGGGATTTTCTTTTTTTTGATAGATTTGGATTTAGATCTTGCCTTAATAGTTTTATATGATTGTGAATAGTGATGCTTGATGGTAATGTTGCAAAATATCTCTATGTTTCTGAGAGAGATTTGCTTTTTCTTCTCTCACTTGAAGAATGAGTGCATTTGATACAGCTTCTCCCCCTTTTCTCTCTGCAGTGATATTCACATTTTTTAAAAATTATCCTCAAAGGAGGGAAAAAAGAAACAAAATATTTTTATGCGCTTGTAGGATGATACAACTAAAACTGCATAAAGGATTAAGATATACATCATTTTACTTGTTTTTGTATATAAAAAGCAACGGTTGGATGTGCTGCGCAGGCAAACTCAAGCTCAAGTTTGCTAGCCATATTCTTAAAGAGGCTGTGCCTGTATTTTTGTACTAGCGAATATAATTTGTTCTTATCAACTTTATTTTTTAATTAAAATTGAACCTGCACCAATTTATTTGTACCAGTTTCCGTTAACTACTCCTTTTCCCCTTACTCCTTAGCCCCCCCTGTTCTAATTTGATATGCTTCTTTGTGTGCATGAATGTTCATTTCGGTAACCATTCCATTCCTCATAAAAACAGGGTTGAGAATCTTCAGAAGTTCAAGAGTGATGATGGAGATTGCCCCACTTTGGTCTGCACTGACTTGGCTGCTAGAGGACTAGACTTGGATGTAGATCATGTTATCATGTTTGATTTTCCCTTGAACTCTGTAAGTGACCTTTTTTAACATTGATATTCTTTCAGTTTGGCATTCATTTGTTTTTCTCAGTTTCTTCTTTTGATATCTCCTTTTAGGTTTTTTGAAAGTTGGTTGCCAATGCATTGGTTATTCCCTTGTAGTTGCATGGAATCAAATCCTTCCAAGTCCAATATGGGAGGGCATGGCTACTTCTATTTGCTTAGCCTGGCCATTGCAAGGGCAAGGAAAGACTAACTAGCATCTTTTTTGCTTTAACCTCACAGATTGATTACCTTCATCGCACGGGAAGAACTGCTCGTATGGGTGCAAAAGGTATCGATGTGGTGCAACTTACTTCAGCTTAGTTTTTCAAATTCAAATAAATGTTAAACCTATCTGTGTTAAGATCAATCTGTATCATTCAAGAAAGTCCGAAAAGGAAATATACTAAAAGTCAATCATCAGTTATGTCAAACCTACTGCAATCTCAATTAAATGTTTCTGCAATTTTTTTTTTTTTTTTGGAACTTGACAATTTGAAAACCTATCATGCAATGTTTGGCACGTGATACCATATCATTTTCTCCTCCTCAGAAAATTTGACGCCGATAAAGAAAATTTTTATGGTTGGAGGCTTATTTTACGTCTTCTTTTTTACAGGCAAAGTGACTAGCTTGGTGGCCAAAAAGGACGTGCTGTTGGCCACCCAAATTGAGGAGGCAATAAAGAAGAATGAGAGCTTGGAATCCCTCAATGTAGATAATGTTCGGAGGGATATTGCCAGGGCTAAAATAACCAAACAGAAGGCAAAGAGTGTGAAACTGATCAAACAATCCAATCAGAAAAACAAGATTGAGGCTGTAACGTCAGTATCTTCTAGCAGCCACACCAAGGCTGCACCTTCAGTAAATAAATCTGGAAAAAAATCTACTCTAGCGAAATCTGGAAAAGCTGTTAAAGTTGCTAAGACAATGAAGTCTTCCAGTAAAACATCCGTTGGTGTGAGCAAGAAAATGGGGAGTAAAAAGCCTGCCTCTGTCAAATCTACAGCTTCAAAGTTAACGGTTGTACCGCTTAGAGGTCGCTCATCATCTAGAAAGAATGAATCATTGAGGTCCAGTTGATCATTATTAAAATAGTATACATATGCTAGAAAATGCTTTTTATTTATCTTTTTGTGGTACTAGCATCTTCAGTATTTTATGTGATAAATAGTGTTGATCGTCTTCTTTGCCCAGATTCTTGATTCTTTACCCATTAGATTTGGAAATTCTGCCATTATAAATTTGTAATTTTGAAAACGCAAGCAACCATGAATACATAAAATGAAAGTACTTATTTTAAACAAAGAAGGCCATCACTCGATGGAGAACGTCTATAGTTCATATGAATTAACCTGAAGTCAATTTATGTGAAGATTACAAACATCTGAAACAACTGTCAACATCGAAACAGTATATCTACCAACCAATTTATGAAGACCATCGTGTTCTTGATCACTTCCAGGTGAGCAAGGGGCGGGGGTTTTTTGCAGGGGTAACAATATTTCCATCGGAGTCATAAATGATGACCCCTGAAAAATCAGGTAGCTGGCACTTGCCACCCATAAGTATGTTCTTCTGCCAGACTGGAACTGCTTGCAGTTGCTGTCCACTAAACATAAGTCCATCATTACTGCTACCATGAATATCATGAACTGTGCTCAGCATCATAGCTTCAGTATTGAGTTGTATAACTGGATTGTGGTCGGAAGAACCACGGCAAGCACCCCAGCGACGCCATTTACGTGTGTGTGAAGCGCACATAAACAATGCAAAGGCACACAGGAGAAGGGTCATAGCAGCCATGGCAGCTTGCGATATGCTTAGTGGTATTTGTGTAGCAAGGTGAAGTTGGCGAGCCATAGGAAAATTGCGGTTGGTTCGTTACGTGTATGGGAGTCCAAATATATAATCTCATGTTTGCAAAATGGGGTTGTTGCATTTGGAGGATTTGTTAAAAGTTTGGATTGGGATAATTGAGTATGTGGTTTTGGTGGTGACCTTTTGATCCATATTTCTTTGTCTATGATAATATAACAGTTCTCTGTAGTTATGGTTTTTCTCCAAAGAAAAACTGTAACAATTTGTGACAATTTTTTATCGTGTTGAACTATTATTTTAGTTTTTAAAATTTTTAATTATTATTTTATTTTATTAAATTTTTAAAACTATCACATTATCTTTAAAATTTTAATTCAAGTAAAATCAATTCAAAATAGAATAACCACTTTTATACCATATGACTTTTATATTTAAAAATTATTTGTTAAAATAAAAAATATTTTATAATCGATTAAAGATAATAAAAATTTTTATTATCACACTACAGTTAAAAGAGCACTCAGCCACGGGCCATGATTGCCAAGACCAAGGCCCAAGTTCTTAAAGGACCCGAAGCACCTGGGCTATCGGTCCAACCCTTTTATACTCCTGAAATATGGGAGCCGGGATTTAATTGTTCAGACACGTCTGCTTCCTCTGCTGCCTCTCTGTCTCATTCCTCAAGGATTGAACTCGAATGCGAAGAGCAAAAATGCATAGACGATCACAAATTTCTTTAATGAACTTGATTTCAAGACACCTTGTTCCATGTTCTTCAAAACCCATAAATTCATTTCCGCTCGAATCGCTCACACAGATGCCAACTCGGCTAGTTCCATACTCACTGAGTCATAAATTTCTCCACTCGTCCACCTTAGGTCTCTGCACTTTCGTACACCCACTCCGCCAAAGCCTCCACCGCTGGTCCCCGAATTACAGAACTCGGAGGAAACACAATACTGAATCGTTGGGTGACTCAGCTCCCGAGTTGGATGTAAACGAAGAAGTGGACATGGTAAACCTCAAGTTTGCAGAAGCAAGAGAAGAGATAGAGATGGCAATGGAGTCAAAAGAGACTGTGTACTTCAATGAGGAGGCTGAGTGCGCACGTGCTGCGGTGAAAGAAGTGCTGGACATGTTTGAGGGGCTATTGGGGAAGTTGCCGAACAGCGAAAGGGCCGCTCTGCAAAGGTCAATGGGGCTTAAGATTGAGCAGTTGAAGGCTGAGCTTCAACAGTTGGATGATTAATGAGGTTGGTGATAATGGGTTTTTAGCTCAATTTCGTGTTGCATTCACTTTTTCACTGTTTAATTGGATGTATTATCACATGTCCCGCTGGAGCTTGTTGAGCATAATTTATTTTTAAGGTCATAGGTGGTTTTTTTTTTTTTTTTTTTTTGGCGGATGGATAGGTATCAGTAGTGACATGGAGAGATTATGAATAATGCATTTGGAGTTTTGTTCTTGAGGTTTATGATTAATCATAGAAAGTTATTACCTTTCTGGTAGAAGGATTTTGTTTTGCTGCTGCCATCTGGTATTTCAATCCCGTATATTACACTGATAATGGGCGTGAATTTCTAAATGTGGTCTTTTTTTTTATTGATTCATGTATTGGTGCTCGTTTAGTTTTGCATTCCTAATTGTATTTCATTTTGAACAAAATAAGTTAAAAAACAAAAATGCTGTGATTTGTCTTCAGTGAGGAGCAAACTATTGGGCATGCAATTGTCACTATTAGAAAAAAATCTTGGTAGCTTGAACTCTCACCACAGATTGCATTTGTAATACACTTTGTGGTTCATTGACTATGACAATATACTATGTGATTCAATATTGTGAATCTGAATTATATATATCTAAAAATATAAGTCCACTTCATTGAAGTTCTATAATGCCTCCACCAAAATTTTGAAGGACTGATTTGCATAATCACTAGAAACTGACTTGCTATTTTCTAATCCGATGGTAGAATGCTTGTAATCTATGTCCATCTTTTGTACTTCTCTGTCCAAGTTGTCTTCTCATCACAATACAAAACCTTTTGGAGTCATGATCCATAATGTGGACAAGACATAATTTCCTGGAAGAGGGTCCAGATTCTGCTGCTAGTGTAGGCTAGTAACCAAAGGGAGATTTAATGTTGTGGCAGGCAATTAGACCATTAGAATTATACTGCAAGTTATGCCAAAAGAGAGTAGACTATGTTAGAGAAGCCAATACTTCATGGCTGTTTCTCTCACAGCCCAACACTTTCCCCCTCCACTTGATAGAATTATTAGGAATACCTTCAACTATCCTGTCATTTTTGGTATCATACATTTTAGGCTATGAATTTTTTTAAGACAAATTCTGGAATTCAAAATCACATCTTTGAGGGGATTCAGCTGGAATATTCCATCAAAGTAATCATAATTATTTTGATGATGGACATGTGAAACCTGTCACTTTTTAAACAAGCTACCAGAAAACGAGGGGTTTTTTCCTCAAATGGCATGAGTCCACAATACGATTTTATATTCCCATGTGGTTGGTTCTTGTCTCAAATTGCTCGATGCTGTACCTTCATCAATCATTCTATGGTATAGGGGCCTCCTCTATGATTTCTTTCTCAATTTTGTTGTTCTGAATTTCACTTTACCCTAATGCACCTGGTCTGGACACATGCAGACTCCTACAGAGAAAAATAAGAACTTGGATATGATCCACCCATTGGAGGTAAAACTAATGAAAGATGGATTGTATTTATGTTAGAGATGGATATGTAAACTGCACATACACAAAGTTGTCCTTTTGAATGATGAAAGATTCAATAAATAAGTAGTTTGAAGTTGCCATGCGGAAATTTGGCATTCATTAGTTATGCATGTATTTCTTTTTAATGAAGTCGAGCAAGCCAACAAATTATGGTGGTGCAAATTTCACAATCATGTTTCCTTTTTCACAATCATCTTTCCTTTTCGCCTATGCTAGAAATAATTTACAATTTTGTCATTACTTGATGTAAAGTCTTTTCTAGAATATGCAGTCATGTAATCAACAGCCTTCTTTTGTAGTAGAATACTTGGTCAGTATGAGAATTTCATCCATAGGGTTGTAATGCTTTATTTAGAAATGCATTTGAAGTTGAATTTTACCCTAGTGCCGAGAAGTCTTAGTGATTGCTACTTAAGATCGGGATGTAGATAGGGATGTGATGCTTGGTCTATAATGGAGTTCATGATTTTGTGAATGTTGAGTAGTTACATCATAAAGTTGTTTTTAAGATAGATCAGTGTTAACGAATTCTAGTTTGGAAGAAACACTATGATTAAAAGTCTTTGTTTGCACTCGAATAATATAGGTCAGGTTGTGCCCAGTAAAAACATCTTCCCGAGATTTTTGGCTTGCGATCATAACTAGTGATCCAGCATGCAAGAAAAGAAATTTTAACTTAGCATTTAGGTCTCATAACATTCAAGATAATTCTTCAGTTGACGCTCAAGCAACTTGATTACACTTGAACCCATCATCTACCTTATAATGCTTTTTAACATTGTGACAGGGAATTGATGTTGAACCGTTTTATTCTTGAAATACTGATTAACCCTTGTTTTGCGGAGGAGAAAGATTATAGAACTTTAAGTGAGAAAGGACAATGCTTGAAATTTGACAGGAAGAAATTTGTTGAGGATAGATTGATATGGCGCACACTACAAATTATGTGATTCATCTCTTCAAGTTAGATTGAGGCATAATTGAGACAAGTTGTTAAAAGTCGAATCCTAGATTATAGCTCACCTGAATGCTAAGTCCTCCACTGTCATGCCAGGAGATCATTGGCACAAAACACCAGACTCGTGAACAACAGGGTCATTCACCTTTTACTTTTTGGTTGCTCACTAGCAGTTTCACTTTGTAAAACTGAATGATGATACAATATGGCACTTTAGCAGCATGTGAGCATACAAGCTACTGATGTCTTTCCAATAATGAATCATCATAATCTTCTTGATTCTACATTCCCAGTGGCAGTAGAGTGAATGCAGAGCCTCTTTTTGAGTTGATGGATATGTACTTGGCAGCAAGTCAGGTGAGTAATAGGTCTGCTATAGTTTTAACATGGGTGCTTTTGAGCATCTCATGTGCCATCTCTCAGTCAGCTACTTGAATGTCTTTGGTTTTTTCTATTTGCTTCTAATAGTGAATTCTTTAATACAAACCAAGAGATCTTAAAACCGAAATAAAGAATTATTTGTATTTGATGAGATTTAAAATAAAGAGAATCATTAAGAATCCCTAGAGATTGATGGGTGTGTTAAGGTGCATTTCTAATGAGGTAAAATGGTGTTTTGCTTGGTAGTTTTCTGAAAGATCCTGGGTTTTGTGCTTTTGTTTAGTGTCTTATGTTGTGACTTCGTAATAAAATATGATTTGATAGCGTAAGGTACGCACAAGCCAAATGATGCAACCAAGAAATATATGTAAGAAAGTGATATGAGGCAGCATTCTGAAGATATGGCAAGAAGAAGAACAGCTGATTGGTGACTTGATTGTATTCAGGATTGATGAGCTGGATTGTTGAAGGGCAGAAAATGTTGTTGAAGATGGATATGAGTTGTTATGGCTGTTAGCCATTAGTAACAGTGTTAGTGAAAAAAAAGAGACAGTTAATTAGCGTGGGTATTCCATTTGTAAATTCTGTAATAGCTATAAATAACAGATTGTATCATTTGAAAAGCATTGATGAATAATACAACTTTTTCCTCTTCTTTTTCTCTCAATTCTCAAATCTTCCTTTCGCTCTCTCTGTTTCCTTCTTCTTCTTCTTCTGTTCTTTCTCTAACTTCTATCAATTCTGCTGCTAATTGATACTTAACCATATCATTGGTATCAGAGCTCCCTTCCCGGGACCTACGAAACTACTTTCTCTTTCAATTACTCGGAATCATGGCTGTATCTGGTAACACTAGATTGCAAGAAATGAAGCAGATGGAAGAAGGGTTGAAAACTCTCATCCTTGAAAGTAACCAGAAATATGAGCAACAATTCAAAAGGCAAGCACAAGCGATCCAAGAGCTGCGGCAAATGCATCTCGATTTGATGAATGCGATGAGTTACATGCAGAATTTCAACCCTCAACAAGGTAATAATTCTGGATTAGCGGCTCAAACGGCAACAGATTCTCCTAATACCGTTGGTTCATTTAATGCTTACCATATGCCGACTAGATGTTCTCGAATTGAATTTCCAATTTTTAATGGCACGAATTTGAGTTCTGGGTTGTACAAAGCAGAGTAATTTTTCCTTATTGATAAACCCCACCAGAAGCTAAAGTTGCATTGGCTTCGGTCTATTTGGATGATAAAATTATCCAATGGCACCAAACATATATGGGAAATAGATTGACCAGAGAAGAGCCTAGGTGGGAGGAATATGTTCAAGCTTTACATCTAAGATTTGCTAATATGTTGTTTGAGGATCCCATGGCTGAATTAGCAAAATTGAGACAAACGGCAGATTTGCAAACTTATATGGATGAATTTGATGCTAAATCGAGTAAAGTTCCCTTATCAGAGGACTATGCCGTTCAACTACCTATTCGAATGTTCAGTCCCAATACCTTACAAAAAGCCTATTCTCTAGCCAGACTCCAAGATGCCACCAACCAAGCCAAAAACAAATCTTCACAGTACAAGCCCTGTTCCAATACCAAATTACCACCACTTTTACCCCCATCCCTAATACATCCACATGGACACCTAACCCTGCTAAACCTGCATTATTACCACTTCCTACTTACAACCATAATACTGCACCCAAGCCAATAGTAAGACTAACTGATAAGGAAATTTTAGAAAAAAGAGCCAAGAACTTGTGTTTCAAATGTGATGAAAAATTTGTGCCTGGGCATCAATGCAAAGTTAAAAAGTTGCAGATGTTAACTTTGCAAGAATTAGATGATGAAGTTACTGAGACTGAAACTGTAAAAGAACAACAAGTTATATTCACTCCTGATGCTGATGTTGGAAGTCCCAAACTATCTGTTTATGCTTTACACAGTATAGAAGGTAGTTCTGCTCATCAAACAATGAAGGCTATGGGGAAATATAAGAAAAAAAATATTCATATGCTGGTGGATTCTGGTAGCAGCACTCACAATTTTATAAATGTTAATACAGCCAAGTCTCTTGGATGTGTGCTTACTCCAGTTGTTCCTATGGAAGTTCAGGTGGCTAATGGGGATAGTTTGATATGTTCTTTTGTATGTCACAAGTTTCAATGGAAGATGAATGAGGAATACTTCCAAGCTGAATTTTTTGTGTTACCATTAGAAAGCACTGAGGCAGTGTTGGGAGTTCAGTGGCTTTCTACTTTAGGTGATATTGTGTGGAACTTTAAAACATTGAAAATGAGATTTCAGTTGAATGGCAGAACAGTTGAATTGTGTGGAATTAATTCTGTACAGCTACAGCAGATTTCAGAACCAAGAATGATCAAGCTTCTTCAACGTGTCCATCCTTCATCAATTCAATTCTTCCTTCTTCAAGCAGAAACACATGGTCAGTGTTGTCAGTTGGCGCTCCACAAAGATGTTCCTGTACTTTTGCTGAACTTATGGCAAGATTACGAAGATGCGTTGGCGGAACCTAAGTGATTGCTTCCGCATAGAGTTCATGACCACAAAATTAATTTGGAAGACCCTAATGTAACTGTAGCTGCACGAGCTTATGGACATTCTAGCGCTCAGAAGGATGTATTGGAGGGCATGATTGAAGAAATGCTGGATAATGGAGTTATACAGCCTATTAACAGCCCTTTTTCTTCTCCTGTGATGTTAGTAAAGAAAAAGATAATTCTTGGCAAATGTGTGGACTATTGGCAGCTTAATAAGTTCACCATGAAAGATACATTTCCTATGCCCACAATTGAAGAATTATTAGATGAGGTTTATGGGGCTGAGTATTTTTCCAAGCTGGACCTGAAATCGGGATATTGTCAAATCAGAATGGCACTGGCGGATGTTTACTAGACGGCCTTCAGAACACATGACGGCCATTATGAATTTTTGGTCATGCCATTTGGGTTAACAAACACTCCGGCCACTTTTCAAAGCTTGATGAATGCTATTTTTAAACCTTATCTTCAACGATTTGTACTTGTCTTCTTTGATGACATTTTAATCTACAGCAAAGCATTGGAAGAACATTACCACCATTTACAGCTGGTGTTGCAGAAGTTACGAGGGCATACTTCATTTGCTAAAATCAGCAAATACTCTTTTGGGGGTACTCGGGTGAATTATTTGGGACATGTGATTTCCAAACAAGGGGTTTCAACTGACCCACAAAAAATCAAGGCAGTACAGGAGTGGCCTTTACCGGCTAATGTGAAACAACTTCGAGGTTTTTTGAGGTGAGCTGGATATTATAGAAGATTTGTTAAAGGTTTTGGTCAAATTTCCAAACCTTTGACAGACCTTTTGAAGAAAGATAATTTTGCATGGAATGAGGAAGCTATGGCTGCATTTGACAGATTAAAGTTGGCGATGTGTGAGGCACCTGTCTTGGCTCTGCAAGAATTCTCAAAGCCTTTCCACATTGAGACTGATGCTAGTGGACTGGGCATTGGCGCCGTTCCTATGCAGCAAGGCCACCCAATTGCTTATCTCAGTAAAACTCTCTCTCCAAAAACTCAAAGTTTATCAGGTTATGAGAAAGAATTGTTAGCAATGGTTTTTGCCGTAAAAAAATGGCACCATTATTTGGAAGGCCATCATTTTATAATTTATACTGACCATCATAGTTTGAAGTTTTCCCTAGAACAGAAAGTAGCTACTGCTGAGCAAATTAAGTGGCTTTCAAAATTGATGGGTTATGATTATGAAATTGTGTATAAGAAGGGCAAAGAAAATGTGGCTGCAGATGCTCTTTCTAGATTACGTTCTGTTGAAGTTTGTTCCATGTTACTTCATCAGTCCAGTCAGATCTGTTGCAATTGATCAAGCAGTCTTGGCAAAATGATTCTCACATTCAGTCTATAATTCAAACGTTAGAAGTGCACCCAGATTCTGTCCCATTTTATTCCTACTCTCATGGGGTTTAATATAGACATGGGAAAATTGTGGTGGGCAATGACTACATACTGATTGATCAAATTCTCCGTTTATATCATGATAGTGCTTTGGGGGGGGTCATTCAGGCACTTATGTTACTTTTTGGAGAGTTTCAGCTCTTTTTTATTGGTCTCATATGTCTTCTACGGTGAAGAAATTTGTGCAGCAATGTGAAACCTGCCAACAATGCAAGTATGAAACTGTGGCTACTCCAGGCCTATTAAATCCACTTCCAATACCTGAGATTTTATGGGCTGACGTTAGTGTGGATTTTATAGAAGGATTGCCTAAGTCTCATGGCAAGTCTGTTATAATGGTTGTGGTGGATCGTCTTACGAAATATGCCCATTTTATTCCCCTGTCCCATCCTTTCTCTGCTGCTATGGTAGCTAAAGCTTTCTTGGAGAATGTGTTTAAACTCCATGGAATGCCTGCATCCATAGTTAGTGATCGTGATCCTATCTTTCTCAGTAACTTCTGGCAAGAATTTTTTAAATTGCAAGGAGTGGCATTGAATATGTCCACATCTTATCATCCTCAATCGGATGGGCAAGCGGAAGTTGTTAACAGATGTCTAGAAACTTTTCTTCGTTGTATGTGTTGAGATCATCCGCATAAATGGCTCAGCTGATTGTCTTTTGCTGAGTTCTGGTACAATACCGATTTTCACACTTCTGCCCACATTTCTCCTTTAGAGCTTCTATATGGCACTCCTCCACCCATTCATTTGCCTTACCTCACTGGTACTGCAGTAGTTGCTGTTGTAGAACAATTATTGATTGATCGAGATGAAGCATTCGCTGTGTTAAAACATCATTTAACTAGAGTTCAGTCTCGTATGATTCAAATGGCAAATATGCATAGAACTGAAAGGAGCTTCCAGATTGGGGATTGGGTGTCCGTTAAGGCTAAGCCATATAAGCAGCTCTCATTACATTCCAAACATTACCCCAAGCTTTCTTCCCTCTACTATGGTCCTTTTAAAATTTTTGGACAAGATTGGGTCTGCTGCTTACAAACCTGATCTTCCAACTCATTCTCAAGTCCATTCCAATTTCCATGTCTCGCAACTCAAGAAGCATCTAGCCTCTTCTACCAAAGCCATCCCAACATTTCCTTCCCTCACACATACAATACTTGTGCCCATCGCTATATTGGATAGAAGATTGGTTAAGAGAGGGAAACGTGTGGCAACTCAAGTTCTCATCCAATGGTCTCATACTCCTGTTGAAAATGCCGCTTGGGAATTCTTATATGATTTGCAGCTTAGATTTCCAAATATTGACCTTGAGGACTAGGTCAATTCCAGTGGAGGGCATTGATACAAGCCAGCATTCTGAAGATATGGCAAGAAGAAGAACAGCTGATTGGTGACTTTGTTGTATTCAGGATTGATGAGCTGGATTGTTGAAGGGCGGGAAATGTCGTTGAAGATGGATATGAGTTGTTATGGTTGTTAGCCGTTAGTAACAGTAATAGTGAAAACAAAGAGAGTTAATTAGCGTGAGCATTCCGTTTGTAATTCTGTAATAGCTATAAATAACAGATTGTATCATTTGAGAAGCATTGATGAATGATACAACTTTTTCCTCATCTTTTTCTCTCAATTCTCGATTCTTCCTTTCTCTCTATGTGTTTCCTTCTTCTTCTTCTTCTTCTTCTTCTCTTTAACTTCTATCAATTCTGCTGCTAATTGATACTTAACCGTATCAGAAAGACAATTAGTACATGGTTGGATTTACATGGTTTTCCCCTGTTAAGCAAAGTGGATTCATTTGGTTTGTACTAAAAAGCATAAAAAGAAATGTAAATTAAATGAGGTCTTTAACTACTAGACCTTTTGAACAGCATAGATTTTTTTTTTTTTTTTTTGTTATACGTTATGATTCGTTGATAATTTTATTTGAACAGTATTTTTCGAATTGGTGTCTGAGATAAATAATAAATTAAAATATAGGCAAAAGAAAATTTTCAAAAAGAAATTATAACAAGAAGAAAGAATGAAAACTAAGGCCAATGCAGGGAACATAGGCAAGTGAAATGTTGAGACTTTATGGGGGACAAGCTGAGTGGAGTCGAAGGAAATTCCACAAGGAAACTGAATTCACAGGCTTAATCTCTCAGCTTTAAGAACATATTTGTTTTTTTGTTTCCTTAATGCCTTCCAAGTAACATCTTTTTTTTTTTAATTTTACCAACGTGAAAGAGAGATTTTATTGAAAATGAGATTTACAGGTGTTAAAGAATATAATTATAAATACAATATAAATCAAAAAAGTTAAAAATAATACAATAATTATATAAATCACACATCTCATACTTCATACTAAAAGAGTGGATACCCTCCAAAAACAAGAACTTGTGAACAACACTTAATGAGAACACACAATTTTACTTTTTCATTTAAAAGAGAAAGTATTAAAGCACCGATTGAATTGAATTCAGATCTCTTGTCTGAAAGTCTTTCTCCAACCTTGTTAATCATAAATCCATTTTTACATAGCAACAAAATCAACAAAGCAAACACTTTGATTTATTCTATGAAGTAAGATTGAAAACTCATATTACCTCACTAATGGAGAAACAAAAGATCGAATATAAGCTGAGACTTGTAAAAAAATACAGTTTATATATAGAATATATGACATGAAAATGAAAAAAGAATGGGTTATTGCCGGCCATTTAGGGTTGTTGCTGGCCATACCCCCTATTAGAGACCGGAGGAGACGAGCTTGAGAGAGAAAAAGAAAAGTCGGGAGAGAGAGAGAGTATTTCCCTCTAAGTAACATCACTTCCTTTGAAAAGAATACCATTAAAGTAATGAAACCAGAATTGAATCCTTGGCAATTAATTGATTTGCTTGCCTCTTATTTAGATTTAAGATCCAATATTTCTTGACTAGGAATAAACCAAAGATGCGACCTAAGAGAGAGTAGTTGCTAAAAATGTGACGGTGGAATTTGATCATGGATAAGAGGACATATATTCCCATGTGGTGGACATGGGGTGTCTCTAGCTTTTCCTCTCTGCAGCTTCTCAGTAGGGCAACCAACCCATTGTGGAGGCCCCAATATAAGTACAAGATGAATGTGATTTGCCCTATTTTTCTCTCTTTTTGGATTGCTTTAAGGCATGATGCCTGGGACTATAAAAGATTGACCAGATTTCTGACCACCAAAGAAACAAAAAGAGAAGATTATTGGATTAGTCATACACCTTTGCAATTCTTTATTGATGTTTCATCAAGGTATTACCATGTTAAGGCACTAGACTTTAAGTTTGATTATTAGATTAGATTGGTTTGTCTTTTTATTAATTATAGCATAAAGTAAAGGACGGTGTGGGGATGTTGAAGCAATGAGTTGGTGATTATATCTTATAAGATTTCCCTTTTGACCAGAACTTGTGACATATTAAAAAAAACAAAGGATATGGAATGGACCCAGCGAAGAATAATGAGACAGGGGAGCAAATTCATTGCCTGTTGAGGCGTGAGGGGAGATGAAAGGAAGCATGGCTTGTTTTTTGTATGTCTGCTTTTATCCTGCATCAGACCCTACATGCAATATCTGTATGGGGGAGCTGACTTCATTTCTGAGCTTACCAGAAGCTCGACTTCAAAGTTGTGTTAATGGACTCAAAGATTTTTATTTTTTTTCTTTTATTTTATTTGTTTGAAATTGAGAAATGAGCTCAAAGTCCATATATAACCCCACAGGCTACCCCACATTTGGGAGATCATTGAATGCTCATAGGATTCTAAAGATCTTTCTCCATTTCCTTGTGTCTAGTCTAAATTTTTACTGTTATGATTCTGCTTAATTCTTAACTGCAATGATCAAAACACTATCAGCCAGAATTCAAGCTGAATATTTGGGAGCCTTGAAAAGTTGGAGCTAGGAATAAATGAACAACTGTATTGAAACGATAAAAATTTTAAATTATGTACTGAATTGCTGCCTAGTATTCAGGAATTTGGAATAGCAAAATCTCAAGGGGGAAAAAAAAGGATATGCATGGAGAATAAAACTTCAAGCCAAAAAAAAAAAAAAATCATAATGATGAAGAAAAAGCAAAGCATGAAGCAATTCAACCAAATTGCTGTCCTACAACTGTACAAGATACCCAAGACTACCATCTAATCCAACAATAACACTCTTTTTCCTTCTAGGGATAAAAAATAGTAATCAATCATTGATGGCCTTAGAAGGAAACAAATACAAAAGCAAGAAACAAAAAAACTTGTTTCAGCTTTGGTTTGATGACTGTTTTATTAGAGGTTGAGAGGTCTTTCCCCATTCTTCCGGTGGGCTCTTCACCTCCATTAACAATGCCACCACTTCTTTCATGGTGGGTCGCTCTGCCGGCGAAGAGTTCACACAAAACATTGCAATGCCTAGTGTTTGAAGCATTTCCTGCACCATCTGGTCTGGTAAAGCTTGAAGCTTTGCATCTAGTATTGAAACAGCTGGTTCAAAACTTCCCATCTTTTTCTTCACCCATTCAACTATGTGCAATCCATCTCCAATCTGAGGTTCTACAGCACTGCGACCGCTCAGAATCTCCAGCAACACCACTCCATAACTATACACATCACTCTTTTCTGTTATGTTCATGGTGTATCCATATTCTGCAATAGCCAATGAAAACTTATTAGAAATGTAACTAATAATTCAACAACAAAAAAAATGAATCACTTCTCAAACTTGGCACCTAGAGGGAGACCAAGAAAACTTGCCTGGAGCAATATAACCATATGATCCAGCTACTCTGGAAATTGCTTGATGATAATTTGGAGAGTTCATCAGTTTCGCTAGGCCAAAGTCTGCCAAATAAGCCTCAAATTTGGAGTCTAGAAGTATGTTATTGCACTTGACATCTCTGTGAAGAATTGCTGGCACACAATCATGATGTAGATAAGCTAGACCTTGAGCTGATCCTATTGCAATCTTGTACCTTGTTTCCCAATTCAAATTTCTATTCCCCTGCAACAGCTGTTGCAGATTACCGTTTGGAATGTAGTTGTAGAGAAGTAGCTTGACACTCCTATTAGAGCAATAGCCTAATAGCTTCACAATATTCCTATGTCGAATATGTCCAAGAATTTGAATTTCTGCTGCAAATGGATCCACTGGTTCGTCATCATCCCGTTTCTTTTTCCAAAGCTTTTTGACCGCAATCAACTCCCCATTAGGCATTTCGGCCTTGTAGACGACACCAGAACAGCCTTTCCCAATCACATTTTCATCTCTCAAACAATCCAAGATGTTGTCAATGGTGAAGTTGAGTTTTTGGAATGGGATAAAAGTCCATGGATAAGAGAAATCTTCAGCGCCTGATGCAGGGTTTGATGCTCCTGAAGATTTATCCACTATATAACTATGGTTTCGAGTGACTAAAATCCATGAAGCAAGAACTGCCATGGTCACTGAAGCCAGAATCACAGAAATTAATGCTACAGTCTTAGCAGATTTTAATCCATTTCTTCTGATAAGTCTTGATGAACAGGTAGACCCATCAGTGGATTCACAAAGACTTGGATTTTGAAGATACGAATTTGAGGACAGAGTTCTAAAGAATGGTGTTACAGGAATAGGACCTGAAAAGTTGTTGCATGAGATATTGAGGGAAGTGAGGCTAGTAAGGGAACCAAGAACCTTAATTTTCCCACTTAGGAAATTGTGAGAAAGATCAATTGATTGTAACTGAGTTAAACTGGACATTGTCTCGGGGAGTTCTCCAGTAAATGCATTTGAGCTCAAATCCAAACTGATGGTTAAGCTAGTGACATAACCAATTTCAGGTGGGATTGGACCAGAGAGGCTGTTGTAGCTCAAATCAAGAAGTGTTAGCTTCTGTAAGTTCCCAATGGATGTGGGGATTGAGCCTGACAGCAGATTGTTGTTGAGGATCAGCTTGTTCAAGTAACTGAAGTTTCCAAAACTCCAAGGAATTTCACCCGTGAAGCTGTTTCTGCTAAGATCAAGCTGCTCCAAGTTGACTAGCTCTCCTAGATGAGAGGGCAACTCTCCAGTAAAATGGTTGCTGCGCACATCCAAGAGCTCAAGAACTGTGATGTTGGCGATCTCAATAGGAAGAGCACCAGAGAAATGATTCAAGTACAAGTCAAGAAAGACCAAATTCTGCAACTGGCCTATATCTTTAGGAATCTGACCTGAAAGTTGGTTCTCTCCAAGCCTCAATCTCACCAAGGACTGACAATTGGCAACACCTCGCGGCAACCCTCCTGATAATGAATTGCCTAAAAGCAAAAGCTTGCTCAATTTCTTCAAACTGAAAATCTCATCTGGGATTGTTCCTGTGAGCCTGTTTCTTGAAAGATCAAGTGCATATAATTCAGTGCAGTTACCAAAAGAGACTGGTATTGTACCAGACACTGAGTTACCCCACAAGAAGAAATTCTGCAAATATTTCAAATTCCCAACCTGCCATGGAATATCACCAGATAATTGATTCTTGTCAAGCTGAAGAGCAGTTAGACTTGTACAGTTACTCAATTGCCATGGAATCAAACCAGTTAAAGAATTATCAGACAGGTGAAGCTCCTCAAGAGCCACTAACTTCCCTAAATCACTGGGAATTGCTCCGGAAAGATCATTAGCAGAAGCATCAAGCACAACAAGAGATGAACTGTTTGAAAGCTCAGCTGGGATGGGTCCAGAAAGTGCATTGCCCCATAGAAGCAAGCTAGTAAGTTTCGGCAACTTACCCAGTTGAGGAGGGATAGAGCCAGTGAGCTTGTTCATATGCAAATACAAGTTCCTCAACTCCGAACATGAACCAAGCTCAGGTGGTATGGAACCAAATACCTCTGTATTATAAAGAGCTAAAGTTTGAAGATTGATCAAGTTCCCAAATGTAGGTGGTATTACACCTGAAAGTCCGGTTGCAGCAGCACCAAATGTAGTAAGATTGGTTAATTGTCCTAATTGTGGTGGTATCTCTCCTGTTAGATAAGGATTTCCACCAAATCTAAATTGCTGAAGAGAGATTAAAGAACCTAATTGGGATGGGATTGAGCTATTGAGGAGATTGTCTTGTAAGCAAAAAACTTGTAAAGAAGTAAGATTGGCTAGCTGTGGAGGTATTCTACCAGATAATCTATTGGAATTTAAGTAAAGGAACTGAAGTGAAGAGAGGAGACCAAGTTCTTGTGGTATAGGACCTGAAAGAGAGTTAGAGGAGAGGTCTAATAGCCGAAGGTGCGTAAATTGGCCAAAGGAAGGAGGGATTGAACCAGAGATATTGGTTGAAGAAAAATTGAGAAGTTGCAGAGAAGTAAGAGAAGAGAGCTGTGAAGGAAGTGAAGAAAGATTGAGGAATGTGTTAGGTAAGGAAAGGGAAATGACTCTATCTTGTGGAGAACAAGTAATGCCCTGCCAAGAACAGGGTGTTGGGCTTGATGGGTTCCACGAAGAGAGCACTGAAGAAGATGATTTTGCAGATGGATTAGCTACTGATATAAGAGAAAGAAGCGCTTGACCATCAGCAGATAGAGAAGCAACAAAAGGTACATTCTTGGCCATTGTTAACAGCACCAAGATCAAGCACAGGAAGAAATAGTAGTTCGGCATTAGCTTCTCCATTTTTGGCTAAATGACTAAGAAAAGAAAGAAAATTTATCTTTGGCTAATGGAATTGGGCAAGGATATGAAGTAGTGAAGGTGGCAAAGATGGAGAAGAAAGTGTAATCAAGGAGACAACATCCATGTGGAAGAGGTTTTTTGTGCAGAGAGAAGAATGCTTGAGTTTTACACTAAAAGAGTTGAAACCATGCATGTGAGTACAATACAAAAAGCTAGCATTCAAATCTTTAGTACTAGCAGAAGAAGATATGTTGAATATATAGTCAAACACTCCTAATACCGATACTTAGAGGTTAAAAAACGTTACCAGAATAATAAAGACCCTGATTCCATTAGTGGCATCAAAGCTGGTGGCTGCTTCCTATTGGTGGTGCTGAGCTGATATATCCTTGGCATGTATTAAACCAAGTAAATGACAAAGCTTTGAACTTTTTAACTCCAAACTATAGTACTGCACATTTTAGCAGTGGTGGCCATGTATTTAATGTCGAATGGTTTCTGGGTTTGGATGGTGGTTGCTGCGGCGGCGGTGGTGGTTCGGTGGATGGTGGCTAAGCTTTGAGTTTGGTGCTTTCTGCCGCTTGTTGCTGCTAATATAGCCTTCGAAAATGAAAGCTTTTCTTCTACCATTTTAAATTCCTAGTTAATTAATATACTTATTGGGCGCCCATTCGTCTAGTCCATCTTATCCTTGCTATGGAAACAGAAGATGACGGAGCATTTTGTTGTGAGGTGGGGGTAGCATTGAACTTTCGAAGATGTTGGATGCCTGGTTGTTTTCTTCAACCCAGTTGTACACGTGTCAATTCTCAGGAGATTTTAAGGGAAGCGGGGACCACCTTCCCGCGGACGGCATTGCTGACATGGCAAAATAGGAAAATGGCAATCAGCCCCCGCATTTATGACTATTGTCTCCAAATATTAGCTCCCCCGAAAGAAAAAAATAATAATAATCATTCTTCATCAATCAATATATATATATATATATATTGATTGATCATTGGTCAAGTTTGGGATTTAAAAATCATTATATTCAATTAAAAAAGAATTTACATGACTTATGCATATGTGCATGTTTATATTCAATATTAGTATTGGATTTAATTAATAAGTTATGATGACATATTAAGTTGTATGTATTAGACTATATTATCAAAGAAATTATTTAATGAAGTTGTTAAATATATAAATCACAATGTTAATTATTAGGTTTAGTTTAATGTATCTTTTTATTCTTTTTAATAGTACGAGAGTGAAATTTTGTATTAGATTCTTCATTTATTATATTAATTGAAGATTTTATCAATTTGATAAAAAATTATTACATATTTATATTCATCATGTTGATTCAGCTATTAAATTATGATAAACAAAATAAAATATGTAGACTAACAATCTGTGAGAAAAAATATGAGAATAAATATTATTATAATATAATTATATTTAATATTTAATTCTATATAATATTTAATATTTAATTATATCTAAAATTATACATAATATATAAATTATAATATAAATTTCAATTAAGTATAATTAAATTGAAATTAAAAAATTAAAAATTAATATAATAAAAATAATAATATATTAATGTATAAATAATATATAAATTATAATATTATAATAATTAATATATAAATTTAAATTTAAATTATTAAATATAATAAATAGAAATTAAATAAAAATGAATAATATATAAATTAAAATATATAATAAAATTGAAATTTATGGAATTATTCATTATCTTGCATGCAATATAATTTACTTATACGATGTTTTTTTTCGATTTAATCCACTCAGAATTCAACAAATCATTTTAGATTCTGACTACTCTAGATTTGAGTTAAGTAAGACTTCAAAGAAGAGAACTCTCCCATATTAGTTTTTTCCATTCACAAGAGTTGAATCCAAAATTTTATCCAAGAGAATCGAGCTTTTTACTACTCGAACCAACTAACATTGATTATACGATAGTATCTTATATTGAAATAAAGTCAATTGTATTTTGGTATAAATATCAATGTATCAAAAAATTTCTCAAAAACAATATGCGTATAAATATCATGATCACATGCAAAACAACAAAAGCACCCTTACACGAGTTGAACGCTAATCCTAATCTTCCACAAAGTGAAGCAAAAGATATGGAAATTTCAAGCAAGTAGGGTGAGGCCTTCAAAGTCTAAATATCCATCTAATAATAAACTCCACAAATGCCTCCTAGGGAAGTGAAGAGAGTTGATGACAATAGGAGTGAGGCAGCTTAGGAGATTGTGAAAGGTGAAAAATGGGTTGAAGTAAGCAACCAATTTCAATGTCTTTTTCCATACATTATATTATACAAATGCTTAGCTCTCTATATGTATATAGCCTGAAACGTGGGCTGTGCTTATTTTAAAAGGGCTCGGATTTAAGGGTGGAGTGGATTTAGAAACAATCCAATTGGAGCATGTACTTATTTATTTAGAGCAAAATATTTTTCACTGTGGTGTGGTGAAATTAAGTAAGGGTAAGGCTGATTTTGGTTTTACCGAGGAGGAAGAGGGGGAAAGGGTGGTGGGTTTGTTTTGGGAGTAGGGCCAAAGTTGTATATATAAATCTACTACTACTAAACAAACAGTCTTATCATATTCTACTACTGCATACATATATGGTTTAATTTGGATTATGTTGGGGCACAATTTACGATTAGGGTTCCTCTCTACCCTTAGATTTTGACTATGTAGCCGCACGCACACCCCTTGTTAGTGTCACAATATGTGATGGGTTATCATGTTTATGGAAAAAAAAATTATATTTTTTATTAGTGTTGATTATTTATTGATGAATTAGGTCATTATTATCATAATAAAAGTTGAAGGGTGCATTTGTGAAAATAAATCACAAGGAGGGCATAGAATGTGAAGGAAGAGTTATAAAACCAAAGTTTTCTTAATAAACAACAAGATAAAGATGGATGAGCAAAGCCCTAGTTACTGTACTTATGCTTTGGTTGGTTCAAGTCAAAACAGTTAATAATTGGACTCGTTTACCCATTAAAACTCAATATTTCCCATGGCCTATATTCATTACATTAACCAATGCAATATTATTCCCAATGCCCTCCCATCCCAAAAACCAAATACAAAAACCTAATTTAGGTTTTCTTTGTTTTATATAGGAATGGGGTAAAAAACCCTTGTTTACACAAAATAACTTGTCTATTAAAAAGTTATTTTTTGAGAACATCTTAAATATACACCTGGTATCATTTGATTTTTATTAGGGTAATGACTTAAATTCTTCATAGAATTTAGGCAAAAGTTTTCGTATTTATTTGAAAGAAATATTTTTCAAATGGATTATATGATGTAAAAATCTTATTTTAGATTTATTTTTATTTGAATTTAGATTTGTATTGAAGTAAGATCAGAAAAAATTATCCCAATGTGATAGTGGAGTTATTTGACTTTTGCCCTGCCCAAAATTAAGAGCTTTGCACATTGATTAATTAAGACATATTTATTGTGGTTAATGGTCATTATCTCGTAATATTTGAACTACTAAACATTCTAATTGTGTCTAAAAAATAAGATAA
>CATIWR010025455.1:0-21280 GCA_949677035.1 Omphalea diandra
AATTGAGTGATTAATTTTATGTATTTAAAATTTGATATAAATTTTTGTATTTTAGAGATTATTTATTCTAATGGATTAGATTTTAATTGAAAATAATTACTCATCGTTTATTGATTTATTATTTTAAACAAAAATTAAAGACTCGTGAAAAATTATATCAACAAGAAAAAGTATTAAAAAAGAAGCTGACAGGCGTTATGACGGCGAAAGCATGCGGAAAGGGACAGGCGTTAAAAGAGGCGGGAAGAGTGGCAGAAACACTAAAAGACAAATGATAGTTAAGCTGCTGAAAAAGTACTGTTGCCACGTCATCAAAGAGTCAGATTCTAAGGCTAGACCAAAGATATTGTACTAAGGGTAATGCTATGGTCACGAAAATCACGGGATTTCTATGACCCTCCTTCTCTCCCTCCCTAGGTCAAGCTGTGACACACACTGCAGTAAACAATTACGGCAAGCGAAAGCGGTCCATTGTAGCATAATGTGGAGCTTTTACTTGTTTTACCCATTCCTGTTTTTTGGCTGGTCTTGTTGGAGTCATTGGGGTTGTATGAAGCTAGAAGTGAGCATGGACTGAGGCAGTTTGAAGATTGTACAAATTTTTTGAGAATTTTTTTTTGAATCAATAGTTTCAAATTTTTATGGAGATTTGGTTTAATTTAATTTTTTTAATACGATTCAATTTGATTATATATATATCTAGGTTCAGGATGATTTAGCTCAATTTTTTAATTACAATTCAATATGAGATCAAGATGGTTTTAATTTAGTTCTGATTTCGAATATATATAAAAAATCAAAATCGTTCCATTTATTTTATTTAGAATAATTTTACTGTATAATTAGAGTTTTTTGAGTTCAAAATTGATCAAATTCAAATTTTCAATTCAGTTCGGAAATTCTCCATTGATTACAAATGGTGAAGCTTTGTAAGGTAGATTTTATTTTAATTAAGAAATTTAATGGCTATTGTTGACCAATTAATAAAAAAGAAAAATAAAATTTGGAGGCAAGATATGTCGTCTTTCACAATATTTTTCTTTTTTTTTGTGCGATCAATGCAAGTCTCTATGCATTTGAATAGACACGACGAAGACTCTATATATATCTCTATATGTCCGGCTAGATTACTGGTCTAAGCTAACGCGAAATGCTAGAATGATTCTTTTATCTTTTAACTTAAATTGTCTTATTCTCCTAATAAATATTTTACGAGATTCTTTATGATATATATCCCAAACTTTGCCACGAAGTTGGATACTTATAAATAAACCCATTTTACACCTTAAAAATGGAGCTCTTTTAACATATATGAAAACTATGGCAAAATCAAAAAGGAGAAAAAAATGGTGAAAATAGAAAAACTAAGAGAAGAAAGACCCAAGAAAGAGGGGGGAACCCAAACCTAAACTCAAGCTAAGCTCATCATCACTGTAAAGTCTCATTTTTCTTACATTTCTTTATAAAGAACATTATCAAGGTAGCCTTTGTGGGTAAAGCCAACTCTTACAAATTTCTGCATCATTTTCAGTTGATTTAAATTTAAAGTTTTTATAAAAACTAGTCCCTGATACAAGTTTTGGAAGGGAGATCTCTTTAAACACACTCATTGTTTGGATAACTCACTCAAAGTGAATGTATAAACACCTTATTATTTATACAAATTCTCTCTCCCTACAACTTTATTTTCTTCTTTTTTCTCTTTTCTTGCTTACATGTTTGAGTTTTTTGCTGGACTTATTATGTAAGTCACTGTTTAATTAGGTCTATAATGATCAGTAAGACCTTAATGGCCAAGGAACCATGAACAAACAAGTTGTAGAACTCTTTTTTCTCTTGAATATTATAAGTTTACCAAAATATTATGTTTTTCTTTTTTTTTTTTGTATTGATAGTGCCCAATCTTAAAGCCCTTAAGACGCTGAAAATGATTGGGGAGGCTATAAAGGCTAAAGAACCTTGATCCTCCTAGTCTTTACATGCCATAAAGCTTGGATATAGCTCAAGGTGGTTATCTAGACAACATTACTAGTCTGTATAGACAGTTAAAATGGTTGTTCAAGCTCTATAATATCCATCCAATACCTTTCTCATATCTAAAGGCAAGACAAGTATATTTTCTCAAATTTTCTCAAATTATTCGTTATTTATGACTTGTTTAGATATATTCAATAAACACTGAATGCCCACACACTCATTTAATTATGCTCATGCATATAACGATGATTTGAAATGTTTTGGCACGTTCTTGAATTGCTTCTATCTGTGTCCAATTTGTACAAACATGTTCAAGTGTTTGTATAGACACCTTTCACCTTTCAATATTAATGTTTTAAACTATTTGTAAGGTTTATATTGCTAACCCATTTGCTCTAATTTTGTCCTTCTTAGATCCCTATTACCGTTGCTTATAGAGCATACTCTAATTTTATTATGTACGTAATTTGGCATGTTTTTCCTATTTGATGATGATGTGCCATAGTCCCTCATGTTATAATAATTCAAATTTTTGCATTTTATCTCTTACCATGGTTCATTAATTTAACTTAGATATATGGCTTACGGGGTAATAATGAAAATTTAACTGATAAAAACAATACTTAAGAGCAAATTTGGGTTCAAAAGAAGGTCAACAAATCTAGGCGACTTGAGATATTTAATATGCATATTAGGTTATATCCAAAATTTGAACTCAATATCTAATGCAGCAAAGAAAAGTTAAGTCTCTAAAATTAGATGATACTCGTTTTGCTAGGATTTTGTTTCGGACCAAAGTTGGGTGACAATTTCTTTTCATAATTCAAGGATTTTATCAATGTATTATCCTAAGCCATTCAATCTCTTGGTGATCAGCCTAGTCATCTTTTGAACTACAGATTATACTAATGTGTGATTTCATGTCCTTTTGATGCCCTAATGACCGGAAAATATATGAGTTGCAAGCAAAATTCTGCACATTCGAATGAACATTATACTCATAAGTTTCATTATCAACTAATCACCTGTCTAGATGTCCTTATCTTATAGCATATGATCGATTTATAATGAAATTTTATCTAACTCATTGAGAGATTTCTCATGAAACACATGTTTTCTAATTTCATGTCATATTTTGATCTATATTATAACTATATCAATATTTAAATTAGTGATAAATTTTGAGTTGAAAATTGGGATATTTATAGCTAAGTATAGGTTATAATAACCTCTAGATATTAAGGAGTTAGTTAATATATTAGTGGGATGAGTCTTTGAATCATTTTGAGAATTGTAATAAAAAAACAATTGGACACTTTGAAGGAATGGATAGTAAAATGTTGGATATTTGACCATTGTCAAGCAAAGGAACGGAAACAAAGCAACAACGATAACAAATAATTCAACAGATGTCCGACATGTTTATGTCTATGCTTTAATCAGTGAGACAATGGTAATTAAAGCAGTTTTTAAAGGACTCTTATAGAATCTGCTGCTATTTCAGCGCTACTATGCTCCATGCACTAATCATCTCATTTTTGTACCAAGAAGTGTGCAAGTTTTCACATTATTTCATTTTTTTCCAATGTATTTGATCAGTTTGACCAAATTGACAAATTGGCCAACATATATACTTTGGTTTGATCAGCTTACTGAATTTGTGATAAATTATTTATTCTGATAACATGGTTTGGTTTTAATGATTATAAGAACAATATCGAGTAAATGAGAATTTTGAAAGAAAGCATAAATGTGAAGATTTTAAAAGAAATACATAGATAAAAGACAAGTAATAACTGGAAATGGTGCCTAAGGTCAACTTTGAGTTAGAGGCTAATTAATACCAATTATCAAATTAGAAGTTCTAAATTGAGAGTCTTTTAACTCATAGTTAACAAATTGAATCGTCATTAAACTCAAACTTTATTTACTAATTTCTTTTCATTTACAGTAAAAATTATTTAAGCATTCTAAGTGATTTTCTTTTGTTTCTCTTTTATCTTTCAAGCAGTTGATAGAGAAAACTCAAATATAAGGATTGTTTATGTTATTATTTCTTTTCATTAATCAAACATGTTGAATTAAACATCTAAGTTCAAATAATTAACCGATTTTTAATTTTTAAAACAAAAACTTACTAGAAAAACATGGTACTTTTTTTTTTAAAAAAAAAATCACTAATTGTTTAATTAAGATTGATGTTTGTGATTTGTCACTCAAAATCACTAATTTATATCATCAAGCAGTACATTTATTTACAGTTCCCATTTGGGATAAGAATACTGCCTAAGCATTTAAAACCTTTGTTTTTTCCTTTCTGCTCCTAGTTAGTTCATGATATTGACACCATACCATTTCTAGCCAACATGTAGTTGTATAGTTGAGCTAACCACATGCAAAAATTGCATGATTGGACTATAGACATCTAATAACCTTAATTGGCTTACCCCAAATAGATTACAAATAAGCATTGGCTCAATTGAGTAAGTGCTGAATTTTCCTTTCTCAACTTTACAAAAAAAAAAAAAAAGTACGACCCAAAAAAAAAATGCAAAGCTGCAACTATTAGAAAGAGAGTCATGTTTTTTCTTTTTTTATCAGTTCATGCAAACATTAGATTTAATGTATTTATAATAAATTATCATTTAATAATGTATTATTAAATTCACTCTCAAATACAACAAAAGATAAATACGTTTTTAGTAGTTAAACTAATATAATTTAGAATTTAACAAAATGATTGAATAAATTTGTTTCTTAATGGAGGCTAGGTGACATGGGGAAGCATGATTAAGCTTATAGTGTCTCTTGCATGATTTTGTGAATGCATTAAGATCATAGCAATGGGGCCAGTATTCATCATGATACAGAGTGCTAAAATTTGGAAAGGAAATGAGTTAATTAAACCTAAACAACTGTAGACAGCTTCAAATCTTACTGAGATTTCAATACATTGGACATGATTTTCTTAATAAATTGGTCATGCGGATGGGGCCATTACATGGAATGTTAATAATAACAAATTATGGTAATATTTAGAATGATTACTTGAGAGAGAGAGAGATGACCTTCAGCCATTGGCAGCCGTTTGGGATTTATGATCAAACAATTATTTAATAGAACGTAAATTTAGAAAATTATTACAATTTTGAATAAAATATAAATTTCATTTGTAAAATTAATAAATTTATGACTCGATTTACAAATATAATGATAATAATAGTATATACAAATATAAAAATATCGAAAAAGTGAAATTTATCCATAATATTTTACTATTGGAATGGTTGAACATTTGAAATTGTAACTCGATAAGAAGTGGGCTTAATTCAGTAATTACTTGAATCACAAATTGACTTTTGTAACCTCTAAATTAGCCTAATGGTATGAAGATCACTGATAAGTTGAAATTCAAAATTCAAGACCAATTAAAAAAGAATTCCCACAAAGAGATAATAAACTTTTTATATAAAATATACAGTTGTAAAAAGGAAAAGAAAAATAAAAAAATATACATAAATGTTAAATTTATATCCACAAAGATATAAAATAATAGATTTAATATCTAGATATCTAAATCTAGTTAAATATGAGATAGTTTATTATAAAATAAAATAAAATCTATAAATCTAAAGAAATAAATTAAAAAAAATAAGTAGATGTGGACTTTATTCTAGAAAATAAAGAATAAAATAAAAAAGACTAATATAAGTGGTGTTTGATAAAATTAAATGCTAAAATTTTAAGAGCTCAATGATTTAATATTAAAATTTATAAGAGCTAAATTGTCATTAAATTTAAAAAGATAAAATAGGCAACATAAGTTTAAAATAAGATAAATACATATTTTACAATAATTTATCAAATAATTTGATTTTAAATATTTTAAAATTTAACTATATCTTTATTAATAGGAATAATAGTAGTAAAATAGTTGCGGTGGTGAATAATGATGATTATGAGTGAAAAACATATTAATAAAGCTATCAACCAATTAAGTAATTTTTACGTATAAAAGATGAGGTCAACCAGTATCCTATTCCTCTTCATTATAGATTACACACTTGATGGCATTTTCTTTTACTATATTTTTTGCATTTATAGAACTAATTTTACATGGCAATTGTCAAATGAGGAAAATAATCTTTATTTTTTTATGTTAATTATTAAATAAATAATACGTATAAAATAATTCAACATGTATTATTTTTATTATTTAAATATCAAATATTTAAAGTATTATCAAATGACGTAGTATAATATAATCGAAGTAGCACAAGATTACTCAAGAAATGAAGATTGATAATACTAATAAAAAAATATATTTAGATGCTATTCTTTTTTTAAAATAATTAAAAATATTTTTATTCATAATTAAATATGTGATATCTATAAAAAATAATATTATGATTTAGAATATCAATATAAAATCGATCATCAATACTATTAATTGTAAATTGGCACAACTATAAATCATGATTTTATTTTCACTATAAATTTTTTGAGATTATGATATTATAGCGTGATATATATTGAAATTCATATAATATCCATTAAATATTTAGGAAACAATGTTTAATAATATATCATCATATATTACTAAACAATCAATTTCAAACTTTCAAAATTCTAAAAAAAATAGATGAAAATTTTCATCAAACGTAATAAAAATTAATAAATAAAGTAAAATAACATATTTTTAAAAAAAATAAAAAAGAGCTTTAACATTAATAGAATATATTAGTGGTAGTTTTGAAACATCAAAAGGGAAGAATTATTTTGAAAGAAAATAATAGAAACGGTTATAATTTTATTTATGAATCTTAGCTTTATTTAAATTTTATCCTTAATGGACCACTCAAAGGACTTACTATTATGCATATGCAAACAAAACTTAGCTGGTAAAGTGGATTTTCTTTTTTTTTTTTTTTGTGAAGATATAGGTTTGAATTTATATGACTACTACACTCACATATTAAAAGAATATTAAAGGAAAAAAAATGTTTTTCTTTGACATAATAAAACTAGTGAAATGGAAAAGACTTTGAGGTGTTCTTTAACTACTCTGATGATGCAATTTAAAATGATGGTTTTGAAATTTGAATCTGAAAACTTGCAGAATAATTTTAAAGAGATGCTTCAATCATTGAATTATTACAAGGTTTCATTATTTTTTCTTCATTCTGCCATTTTGGGATAATATTTTGTTGCAAAATGTAATTTTCCACTCACTTTTAAGAATATGTGTTATAAAATATTATCTTTTCTAAATTTATTAATATAAATATTTTTTCATTAAATAAATTATTTAAGAAATAATTATAAAATACATTATTCAACTTCTTTAAAGAAGTTATATTTATTTTTATTTCTTCTATATTAAAAAATTGAGTGATAAAAAAATAAAATTCCTTTTAATTTTACACTTTTGTATAATCAAATAAGAAAAAATTTTCTACTTCTAAAATAAATTAGGCTTCTTTAATCTAACTTTTCCAAAACAAACAAAATCTAATATCTTTCCAAAAATTCATCCACATGGATTAATTAAATCACTGAACCAGTTAAACCCAAACACACCCAAAAAAAAAGAAAAAAAAAAGCCAATCTTATAGATTAGTATTATATTACTAGTGCCCACGCCACACCCATAGTAAAAATAACAACCCAACATTAGCACAGATAATTAGGTTCCATTAGTCTAATAATGGACAAATGGCAGGACAGTTAGAAAGCAGGACATATGTTTCCAACTACATAACCATTCTACGCTTAGTCCATCCCAGCTGTTAGGATCTTACTAACATTTTTCAAAATTTGCATAATTTATTTAATTTTTTTGGGTTTTAATTAAATTAAGAAAAATTTGAATCAATAATTTTGAATCTTGTCTGGGTAGTGAAGACTCCTGAAACCTTAATAAAAGCAGATTGTCTTCCACATTCTCTACTACTGACCCTTCTTTTCTTTTCCACTTTCCCCTCCATTGTTGGGTCCCTCGGGTCTCCAATACTCATCTTTGGGTCGTTATTAAATCTTCCCATAGCAGCAACCCTCATTTCCCACATCTCCAACTGTCTCTGCTTCCTTCTCTACTTTCCTCTATTTCTTTCTCTCTTGAATCATTATAAACCTATAGCAGCTATATACTTATATTTATATTGATATATTAGTATCTGCCTTTCTTCTTTTATGGCTATTTGTGTTGAAGAAGTGGAATGTTGGCTTCCGTCTGAGTTTCTTGCTCAGGAGGAAGAGTTGCTCACCATGGACAAACACGTCAGTGATAACACTGCCACTGAGTTTAAACTCAACCCAAGTTTGAGCTTGTTCCCCACTGAGTTCCCTTACGAGTTTGACTCGCTTCCCTCCTCTATGTATCTTAGCTCTCCGGATGAGTCTGTTGTTGGGTCTACTGAGGCAGAGAGCAGTGACGAGGACGATTTCTTGGCTGGTCTCACCCGGAGACTCACTCAGCAACTCACTGCTCAACCCGAGGTAGTAAGCCGATCCCCTATCGGACTTTCTTTCCCTCTTCTTTTGTCTTTTCTTGGTTTTAACGCCTTCTTCTTGGTTGTTTTTTTTTTTGGGGGCCCAATAAAAGAAGTGGGCGATGGCTGGGTCGCCCGAGTCAACATTGAGTGGAATCGGGAGCTGGTCTGTCTCAAGCAACGGGAGCCCAAACGGCTTGTTGTCGCCGCCAACGACGCCTTTTGGGGCTAAAAATGATACACGGGATCTGATATATGCGGCTGCTGGTCAAGTTGCGAGGTTAAAGATGAATAATAGTAGTCAAGGGACTAACATGTATGGTAACTGTCAAGGAAGGGAATTGTTCGGTCCTGTTAAGAGCCAAAATCCAGACATGAGAGCCCTCAAAAATCAGAACACTAGTGGGTTTTACTCCAGTCAGAGCCTTGGCCATACCGTTGTGCAGGTGAATCAGGTAATACTAATAATAACAACTAATGTAAGCGAGTTACCTAGAAAAGAGGAAAGATGGAAAACTTTGAGGTCAAATTAGTTAGATTTAATGAAGTTGGTTTTTGATTTTGTAGCTTGTTAACTCTTTGGTTGGGGTAAAGGCCAATGGCGGGCGCGTATTTAATTTGCTGTGTTGGTTAGCGGGACAAGAATGGAAGATGGAAATTTTGAGGTCTAATGTGTGTTCGATTTTTGTGATAAGTGTAGTTTTAATGAGGTGGGTTTTGATTTTGAAACTTGTTATTTTTTTCTTGGGTGTGGTAATTGCTAGCGAATAGGTATGGAGTGTTTGGTTAACAGGACAAAGGAAAGATTGAAATTTTAGAGATCCAATAAGTTCGGCAGTGGTCTAAATGAAGTTTTATTTTGAACTTGTGAGGTTTTTGGTTGGGGTAATTTGTAATGGGTCTTCTTTTCATGAGTTTGCAGTACCCTTCTCAAGTGAGACGGGAACAGGTGTTGAAGCCACAGGAGTGCCATTCAGCCTGGGGAAGACAGCAAGTGAAAATAGGGTGGCAAGATCAACCACCGCCCCAGCAAAACCACCACCAGCTACCTCACCAGCATCAGCACCAGAGTGTCCTGTCGCACTACATGCAGCAGCAACAACAGATCCAGAGCAGGGGAAGAAGTATTGTTGGGTGTGAAAATGGTAGATGTGTACGCCCTCTTGGCTTACCTCAGTCTGCTTGGCCTCCTCTTCAAGTGGAAGCAAATCAACAACCAAAACCGCAACAGCGCCACTCTGGTACTAGTGCTAGTAGCACTACTACAGGCATGAGAGCTGTTTTTCTTGGTGGATCTGGTATTAAAAAAGAATGTGCTGGTACTGGGGTTTTCTTGCCTCGCAGATATGGAAATCCTCCTGAACCCAAGAAGAAATTAGGTATATATATCTCTATATTGCTACCAAAACGCAATCTTATGTATTTTTAGGGTATCTTTTGAATTATTTAATTAATGCTGGAATTTTTTAGAATAAAAAATAAATAATTTGGAGAAGAAGAATACAAGGAACTAAGAAATAACTTGCTATTTCCATTGATTTCAATTAAGTGCCTACTTTGAGTCAATTTTTAGGCCTACATTTGACTGTTGTTTGCTCAGCTTGCTCTACAGTTCTGCTACCAGCAAAGGTTGTTCAAGCTCTAAATTTGAACTTTGAGGACATGAACTTGAAGGGTGATGCTTTACCTCGCTTCAATAGCTCGCTTGCCTCTGATTATGGTAAGTGTCTATTGGGCAAGTTCCTTAATTAGCTATATTATTAAATTTGCTAGATCTTGAGCTTAGAAGCTTTCTTTTCTTGGGTTGTTTTGCAGATGCATTGATTTTAAGAAGGAATGCCCTTTTGGCACAACAGAAGAGAAATTTACATCCTGAATGTGTTCTTAATCATGAGCTACGGTTGCCTCAAGAATGGCAATATTGACCCAAGAAGTTAGTCCCTCTTGTGCTAGCGTTGATGGTTTGTGTTGGATTAAGAAAGCAAAGGGAGTATAGATGTAGAGAAGAATCTATTTATAATGGCATTTGGTTTTTTTAAATATAGGAAAAGGAATTCAAGAAAGCAAAATAAGAATTTCAGGGTTTTTTGACGTTTGAATCAACCTTTTGTGCTAGGTTTTTAGATCGAACAAAAAGGAAGTCAGCAAGTAGACAATAGTAGTAATAGTAGTAGCAGCAGCAGCAGTAGTAGGGGAAGAAGGAAATGGTATTTTTGTTGTAATAAGGGAAGAATATATGGGGTAGGCCTTCTTGGTTTTGATTTTGGGGCATAATCCTGTGTTTATGTTATTTATTTAGGGGAGGATGTCGCTGGGTACATTGTGGAAGGTCTGTGCTTGAGGAATCCAATCACAGCCTTCTGTGCTTGTAATATCCCTTGAAAAATTTTAATAAGAAAAGCTTTTTATTAAGCTCTACTTGTCTTGCTAATACTCCTTTTGGGACAGTCCCTTATTTGAGCAGAACCAGAACAGTAATTCTCTTTGCCTTTTATATGATTCCCTTGTTCCCATGCTTGCTTTTTCACTTTTATCATGAACTTGCCAGAGCACATGCTAAAAGGCTTGTGTGATACACTTTTGTAGGCCATTAAGTATCCTTGTAGGCATGTGCGATACTCAGTTGCAGGCCATTGAGTGTCCTTTCTTGAGAAGGAATGGTTAAATATTAATATTTGCACAATGAGAAATTCTTAGATGAACTTCTTTAATTAATTAGGATTATAAATTTCTTATTATATATTTAATATATGATATTTATTTATTTAAAATTTATTAAATTAAATATATATAATTATATAAAATATGTATACTAATTAATTATAAATAGATAATTTGTATTTATTATCTAATTTAATAAATTTTAAATAAATAATGCCACGCCCAAGTTCATCTTAGAATTTTTCTGCCAACACTTGGATTAAGTCTCTGGAGCTTCAAAATTGTCATCTTATATCTAACCTGCCGTATCAATTGAAGACTGGTAGGTTTACCATCTGGAGAACGCAAAGTAGTATTTTCCATATGTCCAAAAAACAACAAAAAGGGAATTGGACAAAGGAAAAATTTGCTTAGGCGTGAAGCATCAGTTTCATATAGTTATTATATTCACATTAAATTTCATCATTTTTAACAACTATTTTTCATCATGACATAAGTCTATGTTTTGAGATGATATTATCACAATAGCAATTTGGCATGTAACTTTTCTTACTTTTTTAGGAGTCATTCAATTAATTCAATTAATATTGTTCTAAAATCAATAAATATCAACTTCAATTAGAAAATATAAAAACAATATCCATAAAAAAGAAAAGGCATTCATAAAAGAAAAGAAAAGTCTCCCAAAGAAAATATAACTCCATAAGATTAAAAAAAATAAGATAAAACAAAATAAATTTATTAATAAAATGATAAATTTAAATTTAATAAAATAATAAACAAAAAATAAAAGAAAAAGCTATTGATTGGTTAATCATGGTTTGAACTCAATATTGATAAATAAAAATTAAGAGAAAGATAGAGTTCAAAGGGGATTTAAACATATATGTTGTGTACCATTTTTTTTTAATTTTTTAATATGAAGGAATAAGATTTTTGCTAATTAACTCTAAACTTTTATGTTTAGTAGTTCTACCATATAACATTTTGTTGTTTTTACTACAAAATCCGCTTCATAATTTGAAATATTATATTTATGTTTTTTCTTAAGAAAAACTATTTTTCTTCTTTTCTTTTGTGCATATTTTATTTTATTGGTAATAGTCTTTTCATCTTTATGTTTATCAATTTTTTAGTAGATTTTTTAAATTTTATTAGTTTTAGGTGTGTTTTTTAATTTACTGAAGAACAATAATGAGTTTCTTTAATCTACTTCTATATTTTCATTTTTAGATCATTTAATTTACTATGCTTTCTTCATTTTATTATGGGATTTCTTTTGTTTGAATGATTTTCAAAATTGCAAATGAATGATTTTTATAGTTTTTATTTTTGTTGAGTTATTTAATTTTTTCTTTATGAGAGTGCGAGTTCTCTTTTATATGCGTAGGGATGAATATCTTTATTGATAATTGGATTTGAGTATTTTTCTAGATAATTTATTACTGTTTTTCTTTTAATTATACTCGTTCAAATAGCATAAAAAAATTAATATGTAATCAAATGAATCGCTAAGTGAAGCATATTTATTGAAACACAAATTATCAAATTTTGTCAATACTATTTGAGATCTTTAGATAAACCTGCTATAAACATATTATTATACTTCTTGATTATTTTTATTTCTATATTTATATCAAAATGTATCTATGAAAATTTTATATTTTTTCTAAAAATTAAATTCAAATAATAAAAAAATATCAAATTGAGATAAAATTCAATTTATAATCGGACACTTAGGAGATTATTCTTCAATGTACAAATCAAATGTGAAAATAAAACTCCTAATTGGTATTAAGAAAGTTGAGTACATATCAATATAAGCAAGTTACCTCCAAAATTTCTATAACCATTTCTAATAAAACTATACTTTATTTTATTTTTACAAAAAAATATTATGCGGTTTAGCTTCTATCTAGTTATCACCTATATATATATATATATATATATAATTTAAATATTTTTAATTAATTTATGCATCAATTGAGGTAATTTTTTTTAATTTTTTTTTATCTTAAGAATACATTCTATTTTACATCCATTTAGTGCATATAGAAAATTTTAGAATAATTAATTATTGTAAGCGTCAATTTAAAAATTAAACTCAGATAAATAGAAAAAATTAAAATAATTAATTGAAATAAAATTAATTATTAATTAGTTAGTTTAATAATATTTAAATAATCTCTTTAATTTTGTTAAAATAAACTAACCATCTAGGGGCGTATTCAATTAATACTTTTATGGACTTTTTTAAATAAATAACTTTTATAGAGTTTATAGATTTGTTTATAATTTTTATGGAGTTTATAAATTTATAAATAACTTTCAAAAAGACTTTATTTTCAAAGTTTACAAAAATTTTGAAGGAATGTAAAAATGAATTATTTAGATATTTTATGCTAAAAAGTTATCTAAAGTTTACAAAAATCTATCACTTTTAAAAGTCAATAATTTTTTGAATACCGATTAACTTTTATAGACTTCATAAAAGTTATAATTGAATACAACTAAATTTTTATAGACATTTTTAAGTTCTTTAAATTTTTTTAGTGGATACCCTTGATTTTTATAAATACTCTTGATTTTTATAAACTTGTTTAGATTATAGTTATTTACATTTTTGGAGTTTCTTGCACTCCCCTAATGACTTCTAAGGGGGTGTATTCAATTAATTCTTTTATAGATTTTTTTAAGTACATGACTTTTATATAGTTTATAAATTTTTTTAATAATTTTTGTGGAGTTTATAAAATTTATAAATGACTTTTAAAGACTTTATTTTCAAAATTTATAAAAGTCTTAAGAAAATTTAAATAAATGTGAAAAGTTATTCAAAGTCTATAAAAATCTATTGTTTTCAAAGTTAATAACTTTTTGAGTACTTGTAAACTTTTATGGATATTATAAATATTATAATTAAATAAACACAAATTTTAATAGACTTTTTAAAAGTTTTTTAAAATTTTTATTGAATACTCTTGATTTTTATAATTTTTTTTGAATATTTTTTGACTTTTAAAAATTGAGAGTATTTAATAATGACTTTTAAATACTTTTTAATTCTCTTAATCAATACATCGTATTAAATGAAGTGCAAATAAATTTTATTAAAAGTTTTAGTTATTTGTATTTTCTTAAAAAGTGTAACAAGCTTTGAGAGAGTGTCTTTTTAAGAGTCTTGAAAAGTTATTATGGAATATCCTAATTTTAAAAATCCATAAAAATTTTTAATTTTTTTAATCCAATACACCCATTTAGAGTATCCAATCTACTATTTATTTAATTTAATTTTTTTATTACAAAGAGTGGTTTATTAATTCAATTCAATTTTCTATACATATCAATAATTATTATTTTATTTTTTATTAACTTTCTTTTTTGAAATTTTTTTTCTCTTTATTCTCCCAATATTCATAAAATTAATATTAAATGATTTTATACCATAAAACAGAATGAATAATAAAATATAAAAAATTTATTGATTTTAGATAAATTTATTTATTTTTATATTTTAAGATTTTTTAATATACTCTTTATTTTAAATTTATATTAAAATTTAAAATTAATTTATAATATTGAATTATTTCTGAACGTAACAAAAACAAAAATAAAAATAAAAAGCACCATAGAAGAAATTAACGTGCTCTCCACATGAACATGAACATTGGTGGAGTTCCACCAAATAAACAAAATTTCCCTCTTTTGATTTTATTTTTGAATTGTCCTTTTGTTTAGTTGGCCACCGGCCGCTGCGAATGCACACTATATATGGGTAGCAATCGCGTCGACTCAGTTCTTAGCACGGGCAGAGAAGGGTAATCGCCAGGGCTAACTCTGATGACTTTTGCCGAGTTCCCATTCGAGTTTGACTCGTTCTTTTCATCTTCTGATCTTAGCTCCGCGGAAACGGGGGGCACCGACGAGGACGATCTTTTGATTGGCTTGACTCAGCAACTTGCATTTGAGCCTAATAACATGGTAAGGATTTGTTCTTTTCAGTTTCTTTGTGTCAAAAAATGGAAAATAAGAAAGGGATTTGATTGGTTTTTGCTTGTTTGATCCGATAGAAGAAGTGGGTGATAGCCGGGTCGCCCGAGTCGACGCTGAGTGGGATCGGAAGTTGGTCGGTATCTGGCAACGGCAGCTCAAATGGCGAGTTGTCTCCTCCAACGACGCCTTTTGGTTTTAAAAAAATGATGAATGGGATGTGATATATGCTGCTGCTGGTCATGTGGAGAGGTTGAGGATGAGCAATAATGAGGGTGTCGAGAAGTAGAATGACTATAAATGGAAGGGATTGCTGGGTCCTGCGTAACAGAATAATGACTTTTGCAGAAGCCAGAATTTCGGCCACACCATTGCGCAGATGAATCAGGTGAGCTTGGGGTTTAAAAGATTTGAACTCCTCACTTTATATGATCCAGAGAGTTACTAAGCCCTTAGTTGCTATCTTGGTTGCCTAGAAAGAGACGGAGATAACAGAATAATGGTATAGTTAGGAAAATGGGAACTTTATAGCTCAAAGGAGCTAGATTTATTGTATAAAGTAACTTGAGTAGATAATCAATTTGGGAATTGTTTTAGTTATTGTTTTGTTGGTTAATTAGTTTAGTTTAAACTTTCAATCTCACAGATTTGAGGATGGCTTTAATACCAATGAGGCTTGCGACAAATTGGTTGTTCTATTTTTTTGTTTTTTTTTTTTTTTTAAATAAATGGTGTTTTATTTATTGTTTTGTGGGTTAATTAGTTTATTTTAAACTTTCAATCTCACATATTTGTGGTTGGCTTTAATACCAATGAGGCTTGCGACAAATTGTTTTTTCTATTTTTTTGTTTTTTTTTTTTTTTTAAATTAATGGGGTGTTATTGACTTTGTGTTTTGCGGCACCAGATTCAAGTGAGGCAAAAGTGTGCAGATTGGGGAAGGCAGCAAGTTCAGCAGCAGCAGCAACAACACCAAATACTGAGAAGACGGAGATGCGTGCCTCCTCTTCTAGGTCTGCCTCAATCTGCTTGGCTTCCTCTTCAAGTGAATTCAAGTGAAACCAAAGCAAACTCACTACCAACACAATCAATCATCACACCACACTAGTGCTAAAAGAGAGTGTGCTGGCACCGGAGTTTTCTTGCCCCCGTATATATACCAGTTCTTCAGATTGTAAGAAGAAATCAGGTATAGAAGACATCAGATGTATATTTCATCCCTTTCTGGCCTATACTTGGGTCTTTTAGAAAGTTACTTAATAGTATTATGTTAACCTGATATGTTAATTATTCTCTTGTATATATTTTCAGCTTGCTCAAAAGTTCTTCCGGTAAATTTGAACCTTGAGGACATGAACATGAAGGGTCATGCTCAGCCAGGCATTAACGGCAAGCAAGTTCATAATTTCATCATTTTAACATGATGGGTCTTTTGGTACATCTTGAGGTATGCATGTATGAGACTCTGTGGGATTCTTGTGCGGATGCTTTGGTGGCAAGAAGAACTGCCTTACTCACACAGCAGAGGAGAAATTTAGGCCAAGGGACTATACTTCATCATGAAATTGAACTGCCTCAGGCTTGGATATGTTGATCCCAAGATTTCAAGCATGGAAGTCGATGCTTAATTACAAGAAATCCAGTAGACAAGGTATAGAAGACTTGATAGGGTGTATATAGAAGATTCTATGGTATTTGGTTTTGCTGCAAGGAAGGTAGAAATTCAAGAATTGGGACTTGTGAGTATAGCTTACCAGAAATGAAAACCATAAGAAATCCTATGGGATGGGGAAGTTTGCATCAATTTTTTCTGGCCCTTGTTCTTAGATGAAGAAAAATAGGAATAAAATGTAGCAATAGAGAGAGAGTTTGTTGTTTGTATTTTATTTATTGCAGTAGTAATAAATAAGTGGGTTACGTCCTCAAATATTGAGTGTTTTATTTGTTGAAATTATAGGGTAATAATTCTGTAATCTATTTTAGTTATGAGGAAGGATTTGTCTTGCTATTTGTTAATGGATGGAATCCTTGCCAGTTAATAATGGGTGGAATCCACCTCCTTCTATGGTGCAATTTCTCACCATCACAGGGCAATTTAAGATAAAATAAGAAAGAAAACAAAAAGCTTTTAGTAGGTTTTAATGGCTCTGCTTGTCTTGATAAGGTCCCTGTGCAATAGGGTGTACAAGGAAGAATTGAGTGCTGGAGGTGCTTATCATCTCTATGTTATTTTAATGTTTTTTTAACAATTCTTGATGTGTGTGTGATGAATTTGGAGAGGACAAAAAATATAAAGAATGTTGCTGTTGTAATTCACAAGACTCTAGAAGTATAGCCTTGAAGAAAAGGCTAAAATTTTGGAAGTATACCAAATTTCAGAATATCATATGTTTGAGCACACACTTGAATCAAACTTGTGAGTTGTAACACATTTGACTAAAACTTGTAGACCTCTCACTTGCCTATAGTCACTGAGTTTAATATTCACGATGATTATCCTTAATAAGTCTTGACTACAAAATGATATGAAGGGTACAAACATTTATTTATTTACTCTACCTTACCCAACAATTCTATTATTTGCCTAATTGAAGATTGATAAGACTATTTATTTCTTTTTCTTTTCTGTATCAAAATATTTTAAAGAGAGATAAAGTTATCAACCAAGAATTTTAATTACGTTATTATTATTATTATTATTTGCATTATAAGACATACATTTTCATCAAATCATTAACCTATTACAAATCTTTTACCTTTTAAAGTATAAAACATATATTAGACAATTAAGTTATTAACTCAATAATTTTATTGACTCTAAAAAATTCTTGATTTCAACTAGTACCTTTTTTTAATTTAAATTTATTTATCTACATTAATTTTAAGGAAATTCATAAAAAATATGTTTTATAATTTTTTAATAAATTTAAACTCAGAAAATAAATTGAATAGACTATACACGATTCACAAGTAAAAGGTAAGGAATCCTTTAAGGAGAAGGAAATCCAATTAATCCCCCCTAAATAAAACAGTTCTACACTATTTTTTATATTCTAAAAAGTTGAAAGAAAAAATAAAGAGGGAATAATGGGACATGGGAAATTGCTTCAATGTGAAGTAGAGAGTGATGGAGAATTGCAGATCAAGATTTCGAGGCATGGACAGTGAAGGTTGCTAATAAGACCTTTATTTGATTTGGGTAGGGACCCATATTGCAGTTCTTTGAATTTTTGTGTCATTTTCCATGGTTTTTAATAAATAGACATCTTTGGTAGCAGTGGTTTGGTGCTCCAGGAACTCAAAATAGACCCTTAAATTTCGTCAAATTTTGCTATTGAAATTCTTCAATTTCGAAATCTAATTTTTAAGTTTCATATTTCGTAAATTTAGTTTATGGTGCTTTTTCTTGACATATTCGATAAAAAAAATTAATAAAATCATATTAAATGTTAAATTAATGCGTCTTATGTGTCTTGTAAACCACTTTGCATTTTGAGTTTATAAAAATTGAAGGGTCACGTTCCTAAATTTGGAGTTAGAATTAAAAGTTACATTACAAAAATATGAGAAATACAAAAGAAAGTGATGATAAATATTTAATTCATGTTGATTTTTAGACAACATATTTAAGTTATATAATTTGTTAAATATGTTTGATGTAAAAAAAATTAAGATTAATAAATGACTGGCAATGACTAAATTATACCAAATAATTTTAATACAATGTAAAAAAGTATAATTTTAAAATTATAAGACATTTTTTTTATGAAAGTAAAATTAACATTTTAAAATATTTGCAAGAAATAAAGTTTATCATAATTTTTATATCATAAAATAAATGTCCTATAGCTAACTAGTTCTTATATTTTCTATTTTTTTATATAATTTCATTAATATTAAATATAAATAAAACATTAATTTATATCAAATTTCTTAAAATTATAAATAAAAATATAAGAAATTAAAATGATATTAAATGTGAATATTTAGTATTTTAACAAATTAAAAAAAAACTGTCTTTTGAAAAATTTTATTTAATAAAATTCTTTCCACTATTAAATGCTGTTTGTCTATCTTTTAAAAGACAAGTTGATGCATGCCTAAGACATACTCTAACACAAAGAAGTCTCATCCTTTCTCCTTTCTCCTTTCTCTTTTTTCTGGTAGTCACTTTTTCTCATGTAGTTTGATAATTTGACAGGACAGGACAACTCCCACGCCACTAAATTTATTAATTTTTTATTAAATTATTTTTTTTTATAAATTTTATAATTTTTTTAAAAAAACTTTATTAATTATTGATAGAAAATATGTGAGGTTTTGTTTTCTAGTTTATTGTCATCACTTTAAATTTATATTTTTTATTTTATTGAACTCCATAGATTTATCTTCATGAAAACTTTATTCTCTCAGTATATAAATGTGAATAATGTTTTCATAAAATCCTTCAGTTCTTTAGATATGAAAATTTGATTAAGTTTCATAGTTGTTTAAAAGGTCTAATGATCGAAAAAAACTATTACATAATGTGTGTTGACAGTCGAATTAGAAATGATTAAATTCTATTGATATAATTAAAATCTTAAGAAAAAACTACTATAGAACTCAATTTATTATATAAATAAAAAAATTATTAAAAAAAAAAGTCATGCACGCCTACACATGCCGAGCATGTGAAGTGAGTTGGCATGGAAGAAGAATGTGTATATATTGAAAGTACAGACATTGCACATTTAATTAAATTACTTTTGGACTAAATCTTTGTTCATTTATCTCCACAGTAAGGCCGCGTTTTGTGGCACAAATCAAGGCAACACCTTCCCTCTCAATGCATGAATATATGATATGATTATAACCCATTAGCCCAAAAGTACTCATTCAATTATTATATGCTAATCTTTTTTGTTCTTTTGACAAAACTAATTAGCAAAGAGGGAAGCTACTAAAATATATATAAATGAACTTGTCATGCAATGCATCTCATTTTCAATTATCATATAATAAGAATCCTAATTGATTATTATAATAATTTATACCCATGATTTTTTTTTTTAAATTATCTCTCAAAACCAAGTAATAATTATATGGAGAGGGAAATCAACTTTGATGTCACTTACAAAACAAGTCTCAATTTGGGGGGGGAAAATAGTGAGAGTAGGTAGATGGGTAGTTCCATATAATTGAGGTTGCAATTCAAAATTGAAGTCATGTGTTTATGCTTTCATTGGTTTGTGCATGAAGAGAGAGCCTTTGTTTACTCTCAAAGAAATTGAAATCCCTCACTCTCCTATACAAATGAAATTTGCTTGTAAGTAATAACAAATTGATAGAGCCAAGGAACAATGCAAGTCAGGCAAAGCTAATAAAAGGGGAGTTGTCCTTAGCACATGGGGCTTGGCTTAAAATTCTTTTTGACGTTCATGACCTCATAAGTGATACTGGCATAGATTTTTCTTTTTTTTTTTTTCCCATTATTTTTCTTTGGCATCAATTTTGATTTTAGGTTCATATCCATTTTCTTTCTATTGAATTCTCTCATGAATTGAAATAAATGTTCAATTCACATGTTGTACTTTGTGCAGATTGGAAGTTAGTACATTGATTAATTTCTTCCTTTGTAGCTTTAGTGATCTTCTTCATTAAAACTTGACCCCCTTCTTTATTTAATTGAATTGTCTAGAACTTAATCTAATTGAATATATAAATCACTCAAATCAAATTAACCTGTAACAAAAAAAATATCCAACATTTAGATCTCAATCTCTTTCTAGGAAAAAAAGAATTCCACTAACCAAAAATCCCACCAAATCTATAATGAATCACTTTCTTTGATTAAAAAATTTACCAATTATAACTATAAATTAATACTAATATTTACTCTACTAAGGACTTGAGTGCACATAATAATAAATTTTTTAATAAATCTGTATTAAAATGAAAGGTCTCGATTATGAGTTGTTAGATTAAAATTTAATCTCTTAATAGTCAAGTTTTGCCTAAAAGAATAATAAAGTTTGGTGAAGTATAATTCTTTAATACCATATAGATGATTTTATTATCATTAAACAAAACTATGTGATTATATTATATTTTTTGGTAAATTAAATTTCAACTAAGGTTTCAATTTATAACTTTTCAATTTTGAAATCGATTTCAAAAAA
>CATIWR010025458.1:0-27141 GCA_949677035.1 Omphalea diandra
TTGCTTGATTTGTAGACTAAGAAAGAATTTGAGCTCTCCTATCATGCTCATTTCAAATTCCCTAGTCATACACTTAGCAAATTCCTCACAAAGAGATTCATTAGTAGCACCAAAGATAATATCATCAACATAGATTTGGACAATTAAAGTGTCATGTTTGTGCTTTTTAACAAATAGTGTAGTATCAACCTTCCCTTTTTCAAAATCATTTTGTAAGAGAAATAAACTTAGCCTTTCATACCAAGCTCTTGGAGCTTGTTTCAATCCATATAAGGCTTTGTTTAATTTGAAAATATGGTTTCAAAAACAATGTGATTCAAAACCAGGAGGTTGTTCAACATAAACTTCCTCCTCAATAAGACCATTTAAAAATGCACTATTAACATCCATTTTAAAAAGTTTAAAGTTCATGTGACATGCATAAGCTAAGAGAATCCTAATGGCCTCTAATCTTGCCACGAAGGCATAAGTTTCATCATAATCAATGTCTACCACTTGGTTGTATCCTTTTATAACCAATCCTGCCTTATTTCTAGTAACGAAACCTTACTCATCTAACTTATTGCTAAACATCCACTTGTACCCTACAATAAGGTGTTGCTTAGGCTTTGGAACAAGTTTCCATATTTTATTTCTCTCAAATTAGTTGAGTTCCTCTTGCATGGCAATCACCCAACTTTCATCATCAAGAGCCTCACCAATTGATTTTGGCTCAAATTGAGAAACAAAATCAAGATTATTGTCTAAAGCATTAAGTTGAGATCTAGTACTTACACCCTTGGATATATCACTAATAATTATAACGTTTAGGTGATGTTTGGAGAATCTCCAATTCTTAGGAAGATCTTGATCTGAAAATTCTACTTGTTGTGGTTGGAAATCCTTTTCTTATTTTGATGACTTGTCTTCATCATGATTTATAACAATTTATCTTAAAGTTGACTCTAACTCCATTTTCTCAAAGTCAACTGTAAGATTATCAACAAGAGAACCTTTCTTAAGATCATGTTTAAAAATTTCATCAAACACAATATACATTGACTCTTTAACAGCTAAAATACTTTTATTGAATACTCTATAGGCTTTACTAGAGATGGAATATCTTAGAAAAATACCTTAATTTATCTTAGAATCAAATTTTCTAAGATTGTCCTTGGTATTTAAGATGTAGCACTTGCACCTAAAAACTCTTAAGTATGACAACTTAGGCTTTCTACCATTCTAAAGCTCATAAGAAATTTTATTGAGAATGAATCATCTGAAAACGCGATTAGCAATGTAATAAGAAGCATTGATGGCTTCGGCCCAAAAGTAATTAGGCAAGGAATACTCATTGAGCATAGTTCTAGCCATCTCTACTAGTGTTTTATTTTTCCTCTCTACAACACCATTTTGTTGTGATGTTCTAGGAGTTGAAAAATTATGAGAAATCCTATCTTCTAGACAATAAGATCCAAAAGATTCATTTTGAAATTCATTTCCATGGTCACTCCTTATAGAAAAAACGAAGTAACTTTTTTCGTTTTGAACTCTTTTTGCAAAACTTTTAAAAGCATCAAAAGTGTCATGCTTATGAGCTAGAAAAGATACCCAAGTAAACCTAGAGTAATCATCAACTAAGATAAATGCATAATACTTTCCATCTAAACTAGCACTCTTAGTAGATCCAACTATGTCCATATGGATAAGTTGAAAAGGTATAGATGTACTTACAACATTTTTTGCCTTGAATGAAGATAGATGTTGCTTTCCCATTTGGCATGGTCCACATGTCTTGTCCTTTAAGAATTGTAGCTTGGGAAGACCTTCCATTAGCTTTTCTTTTGATAGGCTTTGTAGGAGTTTCATGCTAGCATAACCAAGTCTTCTACGCTAAACCAAGCTTCATTACTAAGGGACACAAGACATGTGGAGGATTGATTAGCCAAATTGTCTAACTCAATTAAGTAGGTATTGTCCCATCTTTCACTTTTGAAGAGTACCATTTTATCCACCAAAGTGGTAACTCAATACTCTCTAAGGTCAAAGGTAACTTTTTTACCTTTATCACATAACTAACTTACACTTTGCAAATTATGTTATAAATCATCTACAAAAAGAACATCATCAATAAGTGAACAACCATTCTCACTAATTGTTCCAATGCCAATTACCTTACCCTTGGCATTGTTCCCAAAAGTGACATTGCCACCTTCTTTCTCTTTTATGGCTATGAATAGCTTTTTGTTGCCAGTCATATGCTTTGAGCATCCACTATCCATATGTCAATTATTATCTTCATTGATGGTTGTCATACAATCCTACACAACATAAACAAATCACTTTTGTTTAGTTACCTAAGCATACTTGGGTTCTTGAGGGTTAGGTTTACAAGGGTCCTCTAATTTGAGGTGAGCTTTCCTAATATAATAATAGATATTTATATGACCAAACTTCATGCAATAATGACATTGGAGTTTAGACTTGTGAGTCTTTCTCCTATGCATAGATTTAGTATGAGTAGGGGTACTTCTCATACTATGATGATGTGAGTATAGCATGTGCATGAATGGTTAGAAATATATGAGAATTTTTGTATGTGTGTTGGGGTGAGCATGTTTCTTGGTGTAGATGTATGCATGCTTAGCCCTTTTGGGAGTAGGCTTTAAGCCTTTATGTGCCTTCCCTTTGCCCTTGGGAATTAGTGGCTTAGTGTTATGAACTCTTCCTCTGAACTACCTCAATACTAGATGTTAAGGTGTTGAGGCTCTAATGAAAGTAGTGAGAGGGGAAGTAGATAAGGAGGAGGCTCTATTGAATCGAACACCATGTCTAACTAGAAGGGGTTACAATTAATGTACCTAAAGCCTCGTTCCTTTAGTGAAACTTAGAAATAGAATTTCTAAGCTCAATCACCTCTCCTTTTAAGGTATCATTTTCGTTTCTTAAGGAATTTAGAGAAGATGAAGACTTTGTAAGACTTTCTAAAAAATTTTTAAGTTCTTCATTAAAAGTCCTCAATTCACTTACAATCTCATTTAATGAGTTAAACTAATTTTTCAGATTTAAGTATTTCTTTTTGTAAGTTTTCATTTATGACTTATATTTGTCACATCTCAAGGTAAGAGCTTCCAAGAGCTTATCATCCACATCTTCTAATGCATCATAGTTTTCACAATAATGGGTTGAAGAACTTACCTCATTTAAAGAGTCATCTTGTACCATGAAATATAGATTTGCAACTTCCCCATCTTTATCCTCCTCACTAGAGTTGTCATCTCAAATAGCTTTGAAGTTTTTCTTTTTTTCTTTTTCCCATTTTTTCTTCTTTTTTAGCTTGAGGCAATCATACTTGATGTAGTCATGCTTGCCACATTCATAGCATGTTACCTCATTCATCCTTTCTTTAAGGCTGGGAGATGTTTTTTTGAAGTTTCTTTTATCATTTTTTCTTCTTATCAGCTCCTTGGTTCTTCCAGAAAGCATAGTTAGCTCCTCCTCTTCTTTTTCACTATCATCATCACTTGAAACAGTCTCTACTTCTTTGTCTTAAGATGAGGAATTGAGAGCTAAAGTCTTCTTCTCTATTTTATCATTCTTGTCTCCTTGCCCTTTCATCTTTTTCATCTCCTCATCCTTTTTCAAGACTAGCTCATGAGTGAGAAGTTTGCCTATGAGGACATTTGTTTGCACTTTTTCAATTTTTAGATTTGACTCTTATATATCTTGGCACCAAACTTCTCAAGAGGTAAGGATTTAAGTATTTTAGTGTTTACCTCATAATTGATGAGTATTCTTCTAAATTTCTTCATGTTCACAATAATGGATAAGAGTGTATTTGTCATATCAGTGATATTTTCGTTATCCTTCGTCATGGATAACTCTCATTCTATCACATACATCTCCAATTTGTTGGATCTCACTAAGATTGTGCCTTCATGGTAATTATCCAAAGCTTTCCAAATTCCATAAGCTGAAAGCTAATGTTGAGCTCTTCCTATTTCTTCTCTTGACAAGGAACTAAGAAGGATTTTCATTGCCATTTTATTTCTTCCATTTGATCTTTTATGAGCTTCCATCCCTTATTTCCTTAGGATTAACTCTTCACTTCCATTAACCACCTTAGTAGGAGGCTTTCATTCTTTTTCCATAATATCCTAAATGTCCACCACATCGTTGTCTAAATACATCTTCATCCTATACTTCCAATACGTATAGCCAGATCCATCAAAGTATGGCTTGAGATAAGTGTTGATTCCTTCTTATGTCATGTGTCTTTGCTCACTCAATTAAGAGTTTTAATGAGAACTTGGCTCTGATACCACCTGTTGGCCATTGAACACTAAGAAAGGGGGTTGAATAGGTAGAAATTTAAAAATTTAGAGGGAAGATAATGAATTTGGGAGATTGAAGGAGAAGGAATAAACACATAATATTTTTATAGTAGTTCAGGTGTTATGAACCCTACATGTACTCTCCAATTCTTCACAATTTGGTGTTCTACTAACTCAAAATGGTGTTTCCAAGCTCACACCAAACTTGTACACCATGTTTTAATGGTTCACATATAACCTTCCAACGTGTGTTTTAAGGTTCACACAAAAACCTCACTCAAATGTTCTTTAAAGTCTCACACTTAACCTAATACAAGAGTTTTCACAACTAGGCTAACTCTCAAACCCAATTACAATGTTGTTTAATGCTTACACCCAACAATATTAACTCACATACAAATAACAAAAGGTTGAGAAGTAAAATTGCAAGAGTTTTGTTATAATCAATGATATTCTTTCACATTCATATCTATTTGGTGGAGCAGTTATAGACAATAACCACCAAAGAGACATTAAACTATGTCTAAATCTTTAAGGTAAGCTAGACATATTTTACATTAAATGACTGTTAGACGAGTTTCGAGATCATGTCTGACATTTCACGATCGTGAATTATCACTTTGCACTAAAAAGATTGAAATCACGATGGAGAACCCTGTTTGTATCTAACGACTAGTCCGCGCGGCGTGTTGTTATTAGTCTTCCAAGAAAAATAGTTGTTGTGTTTATCTAACCAATCAAAAGTTATGGTTGTCAGTGACCACGAATCCTTTTGTTTGGTAAGGAAAAATGCTTCAATGGGTTGCGATCTCGATAGCTTTTTCACCCTCACGAATTTTGATATGTCAACAGTTATCTTAGACATCTGACAAGTTTTGGTTGTGGACTTGGTTCCCTCCATATAAATACAAAAGTCGCTACTGGGAATGCAAAAGTCATCAGAAATCAGACTGTATGACAATCATGACTTCCTTAGCAAGATCATAGGTGCCATTTGCTCCATGAATTTGTCTGGTTCAAGTTCATTCATACTTGTTGTAAGGTCACGGTCACGATTTTAAGGTTCTTGATCACGAATTTTATGTCGTACACAATGTTTAAGATTTAGACTTTCATTCAACTTTCAATATAATACTATCTTAAAAACTGCAAAAACAACACTTAAACAAGATGTTATAACTTATCAATCTTCATTGTCAAGATAAAAAAAGTCCTGTAACTTAGATTTAACCAACCTAATCCAACATCTGCAATTTTGCATGAGTCCGTAAAAGCTTCCATATTGCTTGTAATGAATTTGGAGCAGAAGATGAGAAATTATGAGATACAAAACATAAATTAACTAGCCAAAATAACAAATTAAACAAATTAAAAAGAAATTAAGCAAAATAATACATTAGATCATAAAAATAAAATTAAAAGAAGATTAACCAAAATAAAAACAAATATTTTAAATTGTCAAAACTAAAAGGAATTAAAGAAAAATAGAATGCTAATAGAAATTATTATTTTGAAGTCACCAAAAAATCAATAATTAGACATTAGTGTTCCAAATTCACCCAAAACCAGTAAAACTAGAAAATAATGTTTCAATATTTCAAACTTTACATCATTTTAGAATTTTTCACTCAATGATGGCCAAAAAATATGTTGAACTCTCCACTGTTGAATAGGTGAAAGTGCATTTGTCACCTAACTATGGACCGAAATCTTTTACAATAGCGCTCCATCCATTCTGCAATCAACACATGATATTTTTTTTGTCTACTTCTTAGCACAAAATACAATCTCGCGACATGTATAAACCAATTCATAAGCTGGAGCATTTGGACTTGCCTTGATTATTAGTTTCATATTACCTTCTCTAATAAATTCAAGTGTTGATACCTTCAAACACAGATTATAAAGCAACAATTAGACAAATCTATTGCTTTATTATTATAACATTAAAAAAAAAAGTTTTTTAAAAAATATTACTAAATAATTTTTAAACTTATTTATTTTACAAACAACTACAAAACTCTAATAATTTAATTTGTGTGCAATATGTTTAGAAGATTCTTTTCTTTGAGGTTGATCACATAATGGATATAAAATGTTTATTCCATTGTCTTTTAAAATTCTAATTCCAAAAGAATTGCAAGGAATATAAGAGAAAATAAACTTATAATCCTCTTGCACATTGTAAAAAGCAAAAAGTTCTTTCAGTCCAATCATATGAGAATTTCCAAATCTCATTTGAACTCTGATAGTCCATGAATCTCTATTCCCTATAACCAAATTGAAATTGTTTCTCTTTCTCTGTCCTTATTACAAGGTAAAAGTACTTTGAAGGGATAAAGTGAAAAAAAAATATAAAAAGCGAACATAAAATAGATTGGCATGTGGAATCTTAATAGTAAAACAAAAAAATCATCACAAAAACACAAACATTTTAACTAGTAAAATCTTACAAGTGTATTAAATGTCATAGAATTATTTGTGACCTTGGCAGGAAATCTATCAAACATTGTAATAATGATTTGGAAGGTGAGGGTTCAATTCTATTTAGGATTATGATTGGTAAATGTTGAAGATGATTTTTTTTTTTTTTTGTCAAAATAGTTAGAACATACTCATTTCGTTTCAAATTAGATATCGTTTTAAAGAGAAATTTTTGTCTCATAATATATGACGTTTTACAATTATCTATGAATATTAATTAATTTTTTCTAATTTTACCATTTGTCTCTTTTATAATAACTATTTCATTGCAAAGTGTATAATAATTTATGAAAATAATTAATTAAGGGTAACATAACTATTTACTTATGTAATAATATCTATTAAATACGATTCTTAATAGATATGCAAAAACTTTACACAACATCTATTATGAAACAGAAGCAATATAATGGAAGACAAATGATTGAAAATGATTATATTTCATGTTAATGATTCTTTTTAGCAACTATCTTGTAACTACCAATTCGTAAGTGTATTTTTATTCCTCTGTATGAACAATTCATATTGATGATTTATGTTGGCGGTTGTCATAGAACTAAGATTCATAAGTGTAAATTTATTCATCTACATGCATATGGGAATATAAGTGCGTTTAATTAGTAGCCTTCTCCCATAGTAATCCTATATAGCCATTTAATGGGTCTCAGCTAGTTTAAGCATCCATAAGCTTGTCCTTAACATCAAATTCAAGCCTTAATTGAATAATCATTAATTGCTACTCACAATACTCTAATCGATTAAATTCTTTAAAAATACTAAAAGGGAAAAAAGAAAAATATTTGAATTCTTATAATTAGAATTTTCATTGTAATGGCACATAATTCTATCATATTACTAATTATGATACTCTAACCAACTAAATTTTTAAAAACATTAAAAGAAATAAAAAAAAAGTAAAAAAAAATATAAGAATCATTATAAGGATTAGAATTTTCTTTGCAATAAGACATTATTTTATTTGATTGTTACTCGTGATGTTCTAATCGATTAAATTCTTTGAAAATACTTAAATAAAAAATTGACGAATCTTTAAATTCTTATAATTATTAAAATTTTCTTTGTGATCAGATATAATTCTATTCGAATATTACTCATAATACTGTAATTGACTAAATTCTTTAAAAGCGCTAAAAGAAAAAATAGGAGAATATTTGAATTCATATCATTTCTTTTGTGATCAGATATAATTTTATTCAAATACTGCATATGATACCCTAATTAACTAAATTCTTTAAAAACACTAAAAGAAAAAATTGGAGAATAGTTGAATTCTTATAATTTCTTTTGTGATCAAATATAATTCTATTGGATCGCTACTCGTTAAATTTTTAAAAAATAATAAAGACACAAAAAATATAAATTTCTATGAATTCTTATTTTTATAAACGTAATTCTATCGGAATACAAGTATGTCCAACAATCAACTAAATTATTAAAAACACCAAAAGAAACAAGAAAATCTCTAAACTTTTATAATTATAGATATAATTATATCAGATTACTACCCATATGCCCTAATCAACTAAATTCTTTAAAAACAGTAAAAGAAATAAAAAAAAATAGAAAATCTTTGAATTCTTACCATTATAGATATAATTCTATTGGATTGCTAATAGACTAAATTTTTTAAAAATAATAAAAGAAACAAAAGAAAAAGGAAATATATGAAATTTTATAATTATAAACATAATTCTATCGAATTGTTATTTGCAATGCCTTAATCAATTACATTTTTTAAAAATACTAAAAAAATAAGAAAATCTTTAAATTTTTTTAAGTACTAGAATTTCCTTTGCAAATCAGATATAATTCTATTAGATTATTACTCTTGATGTGCTTATTGACTAAATTTTTTGAAAACGCTAAAAGAAAAAAAAAATCTTGGAATTCTTATAATTATTAGAATTTTCTTTGCAAACAGATATAATTCTATTGGATTGTTATTCATGATTTCTTCATCTACTAAATTATTTAAAAGCATTAAAAAATAAAAATAGAAAAATCTCCAAATTCTTATAATTATAAACACAATTATATTATATTATTACTCACGATTCTCTAATTGACTAAATTTTTAAAAAATACTAAAAGAAACAAAAAATAGAAAAAATCTCTAAATTCTTATAATTATATATATAATTCTATCAGATTACAAGATGCTCTAGTTGAATAAATTCTTTAAAAACACTAACAAAATAGAAAAATCTCTTAATTCTTATAAGTATTAGAATTTCCTTTGTGGTCAGATATGCTTCTATTAGATTACTATTTTTGATAGCTAATTGACTATATTCTTTGAAAACATTAAAAGAAATAGTATAACAATATTTAAATTCTTACAATTATTAGAATTTTCTTTATAATCAGACATAATTCTATTCAATTGCTATTAATGATACTCTAATCGACTAATTTTTTAAAAATACTCAAAGAAAAATAAGAGAATTTTTTAATTCTTTTCTATCCAATTACCCCTTACGATGCATCAATCAACTAAATTTTCTAAAAATACCAAAAGAAAGAAAAATAGAAAAGTTTCTAAATTCTTTTAATTGTAGATATAATTCTATCATATTGCTACCTACAATACCTTAATTGATTAAATTCTTAAAAATACTAAAAATAAAAAATAGGAAAATCTCTTACATAATTCTATCAAATTGAAAATCTTTCATATAATTCTAACATTAAAAAGTACTAGAATTTCCTTTGCAATTAGAGATAATTATATATTGCTACTCATGATATCCTAATAGACTAAATTATTTTAAAATACTAAAAAAAGAAAAATTTTCAAATTCTTACAATTATTACAATTTCTTTGCGATCAAACATAATTTTATTAAATTAGTACTTGTGAAGATAATTGACTAAATTTTTTAAAAATACCAAAAGAAATAAATAAATAAAAATTTTGAATTCTTATAATTATTATAATTTTCTTTGCAATTAGATAATATAAATCAAAGGTTTAATAAGGGATATAAATACAACTCCCAAAATATCTTGACGTCATCACCATCATTCTCATTAGTTTTGATCAATCAAATGACGCTTGAACTTTTTTTTTAAAAAAAATTAAATTAATTTCTACTATCTTTATTATTGCTTGTGTGAGAGGGACATGATTCTCAAGAAGTTCACTATTAAATGATTGAGGGACATGATTCTTGAAAATTTCACTATTATTTGATTAAAGGATATTGAAGTTGATGAAAAATAAAAAGTCTCAAATTCTTCCTATAAAATCTAACCCGAATTAATGTAGTCAATTTTAAAATCAAAATTTCAAAATATTCCAATTAAAAATATATCCATGGCTAACCTAGTTAACACTAGCTAAGAAAACAAAAGTGGTGAATGGGTAATTCTTCCATCACCATGAAGCTTGGAAGGGATGTATCTTAGACTCGAGCAAAGTCCTAAAGAACTGAAGACTGAAGTCAAGGCATATCTGACGTGGCAAGTAGGGGTAAGCAAATTCATCAAATCGATTTTTTACTAAAATCAATTAAATTGAATTTTACGTTTCACAAACAAAACTGAAATTTTTGCAAAAATTGAATAAATTGAACCAATTAAATCAAGAATTTATAAAATTTTAATTCGGTTTGATTTAATTAAATTATTTGTATTTTAAATATGATTTGATTTAAATTAATTTGATTTATTAATAATTTCAATTTATTCTATTTTATATAAAAAACCGAATTGAAAATTGAAAATTGAAAATTAAAAATTGAAAATTAAAATATTTTTAAAATGAAAACGAAACTGAACTAAATTTTATTAAAAAACTAAATTAAACCGATCGAATTAAATTAATTCAGTCAATTTTTTATGTTCGATCCAGTTTTTTTCTCACTCTTAATGGCAGATCATTGATTCTAAAGAACAGTATGTGAGAGACATGATTCTTAAGAAATTTCTTTTGCTCAAGATGTATGATTTGTTTTTGGATGGTCTTCAGATTATCAAGGAAGACAAGCATATCAAGCCTTGTATCATTTTATTCATTGATACTAGCTCTGAGATTTTAAGGCATCATAAAAAAGTATAACGAATAATTTTTTTCTTTTTACTATTATCATATTGTAACGCTAGTGAAAATTTTAGCTTTATAAAAAAATTACTACCCATGAAAATTTTAGTTTTTATTAATAGTATTCTATGGTTTGCTGTAATTTAATCGAACTTTTTTTTATGTTGATTTAACTTGTGTGGATTGAATTCTTGAGTTGATTATTATTATGATGGCAATGTATCAATCTGTCAGCATAAGTGATGATACAGCAAGTCTTAAATATAATAACCATTATTTTTTAGATTGATTTATTCCAATGCATATAAATAAACAACCTTATCCCTATTTTGTTTTGCATTCAAAGTTCAACAGGTAGCAGCCTCATCTTCAAGAATTTGCTAACACTGTTTAGGGACAAACCATTCATATAAACCAAAACCGAATCAAGAATTAAACATGGCTTCTGCTATTTATTTTGGAAAAGCTACTCATTTTTCTCGAGCTTTCTTGTCGTTAGAAATAAACCTCTGTTCTAAACACTTGCGGATAATGCATTGTAAAAAATAAAGTGATGAATTATTTCAGCGTGATTTTCATAGGTCACAAATACATCCTCAGATGTTTTGCCCAGTCTTAGAAGCTTGTCTTTATACATATTTTTCTTCTACAGCATATAAATGCATATCTACCATAACAATATGCAACCAAATAACAGAATAAATCATAAAATGAACTTTACAAAGAATTAAAGAATATCCATTTTATAAAAAGATTTCAATAATGAATTCAAATTAAAATTTTCATTATTTAATAACGTTTATATGGTTATTTCAATCTATGGCAGAAGTCCTCAAAACAACATTCTAATTAAAAAACTAAAAACAATTCTAACTATATAGCTCGATATGAACTTCTTCAAGCTACTAAAGGAATCTGGAACTAAATTAGGATAGACATACCAATAGATTGCTCATTGAAAATTGTTAGTTCCATTAAAGAAATACTAGTACTCAACAACTTTTTCGTCAGTCTTGAATGACCTGTATAAGCTTTCACTAAAATCTACCACATGTGGTGCACATTCTTTCCAACCATAGTTTATTCCAGATTGATGGTCTCGGAAAACAATAAAGAATTTATGTTTCTTCTTCTTCTTCTAATCAAAATCTCAAACCACTTCAGGAACATAAGTTCCATCATCAATGTCATTAGAACTTCCTTGTTCATATAAATTTCCATCAAAGAATAAAAAGCACTCAACAACAGCATCTTCTTTTGATTTTGAATGATTTATATAGTCTTCTGCTAGAACCAAGAACATGCAGTGCACATGGTTCCCATCTATTGTAAAATTCCAAGCCACATTCCTCTAAAAACAACATAAAACTTCTTCTATTTATTTTTCTTATTCTTCATTTCCATGGCTCTAAAAACAAAAATCAGAAGAAGAAAGATATTTAAGAAAAATAATGAAAGCTTCTTAAAGATAATAACAGATAATGAAAGCTTCTTAGAGAATATCCATGGCTTCTTAGATAATATCAGTAGCTTCTTAGAGAATCTTTTTCTTGAAAACTTAATCTTTTCTTGAAAAAATTAGTACGAATTAAATAAAGAAAGAGAATGAAAATTGAATATGCAATTCAAAATCTGAAATTTTCACTAAACCTACTAACAGATATATTTGTCTATAAAAATTTAAATGACATAATTACCCTAACTTAGACCATAGAAATGTCAAAAATCATCATCTCTATCTGGATAAATTCTATCTATTTAGCATGACCCAACCAAAAAAATATTACAATTTCTAAGAAATAACATGAAAGTCAAATAAACTTGGATTCATACTTTTCATAAAATAACTTTTTATGAAATACACTTTCTAAGAAGTATACATTTTATATATATATATATATATATATATATATATATATATATATAAATCAAGGCTCATTAATAATGTGAAATATTCATCTCACAGTCTTGAAATAGACAGGCATCCATGAAAGAAGAACAAAGTAACCCTGTAATTAACTTAACAGTATTAGGTACATGCATAACATACTTGGAAGCTTTTACCAAAGAAAAGAAGTCCTGTTCAGGATACTAAGCATAGCTCACCCAATTGTTAGTTATATTAGCAAAAATAATTGCCCACATTGGTTGTTTTGATAATAGGTGTAGCGGTGGAAGCTCACATTTTTTCACAGCAGAATCTGTTTGACCAGCTTGGGTTAGTCACAACTCTGATTTACTAATAAAAGGGCTATCTCATGGATCACTTGAGACTCCATTTGCCCATGTTGATAGCCATAGTAGTCCAAGGGACGAGAAGAAAATAAATAGACCAGAAATTCCAATGGTTGATAACATAATTGGAGTTAAAAGTAAGCCTAAAACATTGCCAAGATGAAATCCAGCCATAGAAATTCCAACTGCACTTGCTCGTTCCTGACTAGGAAACCAAACTGTTTCAAAAACACAAACATAGCAATGGCATTAGGCACAAACGAGAAAATTTGTATTTATGTGCACTAATATTTTAGTAAGGAACAAAATGGCATTTTTAATTTAACAAGAGGGTGCTCACGGAAGGCAAAGCTACACCCTCAGCATGTCCAAAGAAGGCACGAACAGCCAAGAGGCTGGTGGTGTAGTAGTTAGCAGCCCATGAAGTAAGAACAGTCGCCAAAGACCACAGCCCCACACCCCATGCCAATACTTTTTACCTCCATATCTGTCTACCAGGGCTCCTCCGATGACTGATGAGAATATGTATCCCCACAGAAAGGATGACTTCAAACAGATAATTTACAAACCCCCCATTGCTTATTAGTCAGCTTAATACATCAACTTTGAACATATATGGGTAGAAAAATAGTAAACAAATTGATTAAAAAATACTAAAAATACCAAATACATCAATTTTATAGCCCCACCTCTCCTTCCCCAATTTATGTAAAAGAAGTTTTATTATTTTGCATGTTAGTTTTTTTATATATTATTAATCTTTAGTAGCATTTTTCTTGTATGTATACATTTATTTTTATATTTTTTAGAGCATTAAAAAATAAAAAAATTAAAGTGTTAAAATCTTTGTTGTTTAATCAGTTGATAAATATTATTTTAATAAAAATGACATAGTAGAAATAATATGAATCAAGTTATAGTTAAATAAAAATAAATGATTTAATTTAATTGCAAGATTAACATCAAAATTCAAATTTCATCTGTAAAAAATCTTCTCTTCCACATACTTAAAAAAATTTTAGTTAAAAAAATAAGAAATAAAATATACAACATAATAAAGATCATGCAGTTAGTTTTCTAATTAAAAAAAGCCATGCATTTAGAAATGTTATTAAATTTAAAAATTTTTAGGATTAGTTAACATCAATTATGTGGTGATATATTATTTGTTAATTAAATAAATGTCTCATGCATTTAAGAATCTTATTCGATCTTTTAGAATTAGTTAACGTCATTTACACACTAGCTTTATTATTTATTATTTAAATAAATTAACCTTTTTAATAAAATTTAGAATCAAATTTCATGTATTAAATTTTTTTTTTTAAATCTATGAATGAACTTGATTATGCCGAATAGCCTCATAATAACATGAAGCAATTGTCATGGAAGCACCAAAAGGAAGAGCAAGGCACAACCAATTTTTTCAAGCTTGGAATGAACAATGAGTTGATTCAATAAAACTAAAAATTAATTAACTGGTCAATTTGGTTAAAAGTCTTAATCAAAATCAGGCAAATTGATTAAAAAAAAAGAAGAAGAAAATTCAGTACATTTCAATCAAGACAATATCATTTTGATAAAAAAGAATAATTTTTTAAAAAAATTATACTTTTTATTTAAAATTTAAATATTAAAATTATTTTTATATTACACATTATTTTATTTTTTATTTTCTTAACTTTTTTAAAAATAAAATATTAGTAAATAAAATCAATCATACGGATTAAATTAATAGCTGGCCAACCCCCAATATTGTTGGATTTGAAATACAATGGCCACAACAATACAGAGTGAAAGAGTTTTCAATGGTTACTGTTTTTATAATTCAATAAAAAATGTTTATGGTTTCAGTGTATATATTACACTGAAAACTGTAAGCATTTATTATTCAGTTACAAAAACAGTAACCATTGAAAACTCTTATATATATATAATGAGGTTGAATAAATGAAACAAATATTAACAAATAAGTTAGTTGAGCTCTTTTTTTTTTAAGAATTTAATAGAGCTCATAATTAGAAGTAAATAAAAAATGCTGAAAATTTTGCACTAAAAGATATCTATCAATCGAAATTGTTCAAATTCATCAACTTTATATTAGTATTCAAATACATCTTCTAAAACATTTGCATTATTTATTTATATTGACAAATAAACCCAATAATGCTAAGTGTAAGTAGTCAAAACTATATGTTATTTTAGTATTAAATGATTTTTTTTTTTGAGAAAAATACTTGATGTAAAGTATTAAAAGACATGATACTATGAAAGCAATTTAAAAAGTTTATATAAATAAAACTTCCTTTTGGGTTCCTTGCATGCTTTATAAAAAGTAAATATTAGTGATGAAGATTATTACTAGTATTAGTCTTGATTATGATTTCGTTTGAGATTTAAACTTAAAATCTGTTAATTTAAAGAAGATTTCAATATTATTACATGGAAAACTCAAAATGGAGAAGATTATTTGGTATATCCTCTGAATTTAATGTATCTTATATATTAAATAGAGAAAATTAAAAATTATAGCTTATATGAATATGACTATATATATATATATAGTCTTTTTCAGTTGATGAATTCTTAAATTTACAACTTTTATAAATAAAATTAATATCAGTTAACTTAAAATTTATTGCTCTAAAAAAAACTAAAAGTTTATTGACAAAATCTTCTCTCCTGCTCCTTAAGATAAATGCCAATGGTTTTTTTTTTTTTTTTTTTTTTGGGTGGGGGGGTCAAATAAGTGAGAGTTTAACCTTTGTCAAATGGTAATTTTGCTCTTAGAAAAATTTGTTATATCCTTTCCTACTTTAAATCAGACCATTAAATGAAGATATAAGATCAAAATTATTCCAAATATGCACAATAAAAAAAACTAGCAAATTCAGTTTCATAATTTATTAAAAGATTTCTCAAAAACAAAAACTAGAGTTTCAAAGTTCGGACTTAAACACGTCTCTAACTAAGTAATTAGGGTTCTAATCATAGTTTGCCCTTTGCACTTCCAAGGGGCCGCCAACAACTACAGTCCTCACACACAAGCACACATATATTTTATTTTTTAAAAATTATTATTTTTTATTTTTCTTAGTGTGCAGTTACTAGATATCCTTAAGTTACGATAAAGGGCATTAAGAATTTATTTAAAAAATTTTCTCAAATTATTTAAATAAATACGTGAAAAATAAACTCCATAATAGAGACTCGAGGACGAGTACTTTCCCCAAGGCATATGTTGCCGTGGCTAGTGGCTACAAATACCCGGTGGTAATTTGACTATAGAGTTTGGAAAGTGACGACAGGTATGAGAAATGGGCGTACCTGGACGATGCCGAGGAAAGCACTGGACCAACCAAGTTTAGCAGCAAGAGGAACCACGGCGACAGACATGACAACCCTATCAGCATTACAAAGGCACATAACGAAACCCATTAAGGCCACCACCTTATACCTCTCCGATAAATTACTAACTCCGCCCTCAACTCCTCCCATCAACATTCCTGTCTCTATACCCTCTGCAGTACATCTAACATCACTTCCTCCTCGCCTCTGCCTCTGCCTCTGCCTCTGCTTCTGACTCTGCTCCTTCATCATCAAATGCTTCCTTCATCCTTTACTCCCCCATTTCATCAGGGACAAGATTATTCTAGGCTCAAATCTCAACTGGGTTCTCCTGATATTCACCAAATTCGATTGATAGTTCGAGAAATGATTTGTTTTTAATGGTGAGGAAGAATGTAGCAGAGATTTAGCCGCGATGTTTAGGGGGGAAAGAGCAGAGAAAGAAAAAGAAGCGACTTGCCTTTATAGACATTAGTAGGGTAATTTATAGGAATAGTCAACAAATTATTATTAAAATTTTATTATGAATAATAAAAATTAATTTTATTTTATTAAATTATATTATTTAATTAATATAATTTAATTAAAATTATAAAAAAAAAAATTATCAAACAACTGCGAGAAATGAATACGAAATCATAAAATTGAAAGTTTTAGTTATGTTGGTGGGTGGGCGTGAAGGATAAAAGAAAGGAGAAGAAAGAGAGGGTCGGTGGTGGTGTTGTGTTGCGGCTGGTGAGAAGAGAACTAAGCTTGCGCAGGGTTTAAAGAATTGGTCTGCCCACATAAAACGGTCTTTCCTTACTTAGACCTATTATCATATTTTTAAAAATTAAACAATTTCTAATGATGATTTTTTTTAATATAAAAAAAACCCTTTTGATGATGATTTTAATATCAAGTGGATATTTTTCTTTTGATAACTCTCATTTAGTTAATAAAATTTCTATGTATATGATAGAGAAGACCAATTAAATTAAGTGTATTTGGTAAGTATATGATTGATATTATTTTCAAAGAAAAAAAATTATTAGGATTAGAGCTAGACATTTTATTAATTTTGAAATGATAAAATTATCCTCATAATTAATAAATTTAAATATCTTTTCATAACACTAGAATCATGCTTTTTTCTTGAGTGTAATATTAGAATCATCCTTATTTTCTCATAAATGAGTTACTTTCCATTCAAGCGTTTTTTTTTAATAAAGAATCCATTAATATCTAAATATAAATTAAAATTTAAAATTTGTAATATTTCAAGATTATGAATAACTACCTTTTTTTTTTTTTTGTGTTCCATATAAAATACATTTTTTTTCTATAATATATATCTCAAAACAAAAAAGAATATTTATAGAATCTTTAAAATTCTATAAAATTAAAATATTAATTTTTATGAAAACTCTCTTATTTCTATAAAATTATGAATCTTAATTTTATATAAATAAAAATTATTTTTAAATTAAAATAATATTTATAGTATTTTTTAAAATGAATGATTTAAAAAGTTAATTAAATTTTTTATACTATATAAAATATTTAAATTAAAGCTAATTATTTAACTTTTTATATATATTAATATTAAAGTTAATTAAATTATCATAATTAATTAATAATGAATATGAAATATTAAATGCTATATAGTTATTTTAATCTTAAGTTATCATCAATATGTTATAAAGAAGTAAAAAATTTTAAAAAATTAAAAAAAAAATAATTGTGATCAATGTGAATAAATGATGTGCCAAGCAAATAGAATACATATATATATATATATATATATATATAACACAGAAAAGTATAAATCATTCTATAGAAGATAATGTAATTCTGTTTTATGCCTCTATTTTCTCATGCAATCTTTATGTTTACAAATGAAATAAAGTATGTTTTATTTTCTCATAAAAATTTTAAAAAAATTACCAAATATGTAATTTATAAAGAATTTTGTTTAATTTTGGTAAAAAAAAAACAACTTCAATTAAAAGAACTTGTTAAGAACAACAAATGTAAATACGATCTCTTACCACATTTTTATTTTTAGAATAAAAAATAAACATCTTTATATTTTTTTGAAATCTTTATAAATTATATATAGGTGTAATATAATATATTCTTAAATACTTCATTTAACTATTATTTTTAATTATTTGTAATTTATGAAAATTGTTTAAATTTTCTTTGAAAATTTTATTATATATGAAAATTCATATAATATTTATTAGATAGTATAATTATGAAAATCTGTAATAATTATTAAAAATTTTCTTTTCAATTTTTATCCAACATTAGAGTCATATAAAGTAATTATATAAGAATTAAATAATTTTAATTATATAATAATAGATATTTTATTTATTTTTCTCACAAAAATATATAAATAATAAAAATAATAAATATTTTTAATTTTTAAATGATAAATAGAAATTTTTAAAAATAAAAAATATATACTTAACTAGATTAATATTTAATTTAAAATAATTGAAATTTTCATTTAATAAATAGATGAGTTAAATGGATTAAGCAGATATAATCATTTATATAAATATTAAATGAATCATAAATAATAAAAAAAATTATTTATCACCCATCCATTTAACTGTATCTATACCCACCTTATCCCACCCATTTGTCACCTCTAAGTACCGCACTACAATCCCGTCTCTCCCAACGAAAATAAAATGCCGAACAAGATAGTATCACTTCTGAGATAATTTTCTTTTCCCATTTCTCCTATATTTTTCCTGCTTTTTGGCCTTAGCCATGCACAATGTGAGTGCAAATCCTTCTCTTACAATAAACCAACATCTCAGCTCAGTTCTTCTGAATATGCATCCAACAGGAAAACATAAGGAACTCGATTAAACGCTTCCATTTATACCTGCAGATGTGATTATCAAACGATGATAAAAAGAAAGTTGTAATTAAGACGGTAGATTATTTTGTAGGAACGGAAAAGAAGGCTTAAATCCACTCCTAACTGGATAAATATGGAAACAAGTTTTTGTAGAAAGCTCCTTTCGTTATAAAACGAAAGCAACTAGAACCCAATTGGGAGAGGGGGGATTAAAAATTACAGTACAATGAAGTACCAAAAAACTATCATAAAAAATTCACATGTTGATTATTTTTTTATCTTTTCAAGTAACTAAAAATTTCCCCCCTATCAGGCCTCCTATCTAAATTAGCAAAGAATGATGATAATGGATGTGGAAATTTATCATTTTCTGGACTAATTCCATAATCTCCATGCAACATCCATCCGCTTTAAACTTGACTGTCATCTATTTGCTCAAGATGATTCTAAACTTCTGACAAATTTCTTAGCCTGCAATAGGAAACGGGAAAAGAGATGATAAGATTAAAAAATTTATCATACAATCAAATGATGAAATTCATTTTTGGCAAAAACATTTCAAATAAATGAGTAGATGTGTATCTAGACAGATAATATAAGATAATATAACAAGAAAACTCAATTGTTAAAACGAAGAAACAAATTATGAAGTCTTAAGAGACATTTTGCGGCTGTACCTGCTCTAAGGTTAGAAACATGATAACATTCCAAGATCCTAGCCGCCCAAAGTTTGGAATGAAGCCCTTATAGAAAGCAAGAGGCCCCTGCAAATGACATAAAATTTTGCTCTAGTGGGAGATATGAACAACAACAGATAATGATGCATAAAAGAACTATTTTCACTTCTAGAATTCATCTGAAAATTGATTAATATAACACTCTTTCTTATGAACCCAAGGGGAAAAAAAAAAAAAAAAACTATAGCATGATAAGAAAGAAGATTAATTTCACCCCAAATGCATGTAATCAGAATTAGCACACAACTTATAAATGAATGGAAATGATGAGAAAAAAAGGCAGCCTGCTCACATCCACATCCAGTTCACAGAGTTATTTATTCAACAATGCCATCCTTAAGGATGCAGAAGTAACACCACTAGAAAGACAAAAACATTGAAAGTTTTCAGACCAATTTAAGCTATCAATAACAGTAAAACAGTAGAACTTGAATCATGTCAGAAGCAAGAGCAATTTTCCATTCCTAAACTGGTGGAATATAAAAAGTTGAAAATCATAGTCGTACATCATTCTTCAATGTTTTAATGAAGCAATCAAGTGTGCTCTTGTAGGCAGAATCTCCCATCATTCTTGACTTAACCTGCCAAAGAGAAAAGACCAGTGAAGCTGTTAAATTAGTCCAATAAATAATTTACCCACTGAAAACTAAAAACCAAGAGATTAGTTCAAGATATGTGCTAAATACAATGTATATGCTGTTTATGGGAGCCAAAATACTATGGAATATCTTTGTGCAATATCAGAAAGTTTTTGATAAACAAAAAAGAATTGGGGGCTTTTCATGCTATTTGGACTTGCAACATAGTCTTGTCTAATGTTTTTCAAGATCATTTAATACCCTTAAATAAATGCTCACAAACTAATTACAAAAAAAATAGAGGCACCAGCAAAACCAACTATAAACTGATACTGAAAGAGCAGAAAGGTGAGCATAGACAGCGTACCACATCAACAGGGGAGCCAATGCAAACAGCGAAGAAACCTGCCCCCAATCCAGAAAGAAGATGAGTCACAACATTGTCTGTGAACCCGGGAATTTTCAAAATTGTCTGCATTGAAATAGCTGAATTAGAAATGTACAAACATTAGGCCCTGCAAGACAAAAATTGAATTTTTCTACATTTAGTGCACCTGTTTCACTTGATCGTAGCTGGCAAGTTCAGCAGCATTGATAATAGCATTTCGAGCTATATTTGGTCCAATCCCAGTCCAAAGTGCACCGACTCCTTCCTGATTATGACAGAACAAATAAAAACAGTATGGTAGAGTTATTAACTAAATAGAAACATACTGTCCATGCTCCCCTCAATATTTGTTTATCCTGAAAAGATGCAAAACCTGCGCCACAATTGTAGAATAAGCATTCAATGCTCCAGAATAGCGCCTTGGCACACCAGGTGGTAATTTTCCTTCAGCCTGAAGTCTAACTTTCACAAGATCAGTTGGGTTTGCCACAGTAATAGCAAGTGCACCTGTTCGATTAGGCAAGTACACTTAGCAACTCCATAGGGATTGGCACAAGAGTAAACTGAGGCAGTTATCCTGGGTTAAAAAGATACTAATTCCTGGTACCATATTAAAATTGATTGCATGGAAGAAATCGACAAAGGGAAAGGGATTGGTACAAGATTAAATTCTGACACTTGGTCAAACAAGACATAATTCCTGGTACCATATTAAAATTGACTAGTATGAAAAAAAGGTGAAAAAGGTATTTTGAACTTGCTTAAATGAAATTTAATTCATAGAGCTTTGGCCATTAAGCTCACCAGTAGTAAGTGCAGCAAGAATTTTCTTGGTTAAAGGAACATCCCCAACAAAGTCACTGCCAACATAGAAGGTCTTAACCTGTCAAGCATGCAGTTTTATATATACACGTAAGAAATCAGCAATGAAACAGAAAATATATAATTTTTGAGCAGTTGAAAAGAGAAGAATAGTGAAGACTCACAGGCTCATACAACCCAATTCTTAAACCTCCAAACAGGCATTGCCGGTGAAGCCCTGGTACAATGCCTTTCCATAGTGCTGATAAACCTTCTTCCCTCGCAATGGTAGCAACTGTGCCCAACATACCCCTATATTTTGGTAAGGCCAATGCATCCCCAGCAACAGCTTTCTTTTGAAGCTGAAGCCTAACTTTTGCAGTGTCCAGGGGAATTGTGCATATCTGCAGTAGATTCAAGCAAACGCTAATCAAGAAAACACTTTAATTTGAATTTTTATTTCAAGAGGATAAATATAGCTAAATGGTTAATTGTATTGTTATCACAAGCCTACAATCACTGGAACTATCTTCTACTGAGGTTTCATTTCTGAGCAAACAAGAAAATTACCATACTATTATATGTGGTGCAAACTTGTATTCTTATTGCAAGCCTACAAATATAGGACCTTGTTTAGTCATGGAAAACAAATCCTGTTTTCCAGAAAACTATTCCAAGAAAATTGGAAAATAGAATTTAATGTTTAGTTCTCCAAACAGAAACCCGGAAATTCAGCTGTTAAAGTTTTCCAAATTTATATTAATTCTATTTTTTTTTATCAAAGTTACAAGAGGAGTAGGGGGTGTTGAACTCAGGACACTTAGGTCCCAGGGAGATATGCAAACCACTGGACTTAGCCAAGTAGTGTTAATTCTAATTAAAATCTTACAATTTGTTTGGACCAAAATTTGTCATATGTAATTGTATGACAAATAAGCGATTAAGAACTAAATAACTTAGTCATTTCATACTGTTTAATTAAAGAAACTAAAAAAAATAGAAGTATTAATTTAAAAATTATATAAAGAAAAAAAAAGTAAAAAGACAATAAGGGAACAAAAACAAACATAAAAAAAGAAAAAAGAGAGAGAAAATGGCTAGAAAATGAAAGATGACAAAAAAAGTGAAAAGGGAGATTTGGAAAAAAAAAAACGAGTGCATAGTATAAATGAATTCCATAAAATTTTATGTAGTTCATTTACAAACTCGCATTTGTCATTTCTAGCACATCAAAGAATTCATTTAAGAATTCTAAATTTTTTCCACAGAATTGGTTACGCTCGAGTCAAATTATATTAAAATAGATAGAATTTAACAAGAGGGCACAACCTATTAAAGCTAGTATGGCTGTAAATTCAAAATGAATTCTACATTTAAACTAAGCATGAAAATTTATTTACAAATGAATTTTTTTAATGAAAGTCATTTACAAATAAAATGAATTCCATAGAGATTTATGCCAAATGGCAAACAATATGCAGTACATAGAAAACTGCTTTAAACTGTTTTCTTAATTTCCTTTTGAAACAAATGCTGCAGGAGTCTGTCACAGCTAGGCCTATCTTGGCAGCATGATGCTGGGTTCAAATTCCAGCACCAGCATCTAGCTCTTCTGTCGATTTTCTTTTATGAATTTATATTAAAATATATAAAAAGTTTAATATTTATTACCAATAAGGATTTCTAGACTAATATATTTATGTATTTGGATTTATACCTTACTCAACCTCAATAGCAACTATTTTCTTTCTTAATTTTATTTTAATTTTAATTCTAAAATCTTAAAATATGATACAGATTGGCTTTTTTTTAAAACAATATAGAGAATAGAATTTAAAATAAATGATATAATTCATATATTTGTTTCAAATAACTTGCTTATTAATATGTAAAAACATTTGTTAGTTTGGAACACGCTTGTGGCATTGCTACTGCAAAAAGTTATAATTTTTTAGAAAACAATAACATTATTAGGTATTGGAGAAATTTTTTAGCTATCCACTGGACTAGTTTAATTACCTTGTCAATCTAATTAAGTACCTATTTACAAAAAAGCTTCAGATACGAGAAGCTCGCAAAATCTACTTTTGATTCACAAAAATCAAGTTGAAAAAATCTGTCATCAATTAGTAATAAGCATTTCTTCTAATTTTTTGCCAAAAAATTGCTATCAGAAATAGTAATGCCAAACATGCCTTTAGAGTACTACAGAAAATGGTTTTATAACAATGTCTCAGCGTAGCTTTTAGGTTTGAAATATATTTTAAAATTGAAGTTGATATTTAAATTAGTATTCATTATGCAATAATATTTACTTAAAAAATACAAAAAATCTAGCAACCAAAAAGAGAGGAATAGAGAACTAGACAACTGACAAATAAAAAAAAAAAGCTCTTAGTTTTCAATTTTCCAGAGGAAAAGTGGAAAATTGGAAATTGGAAAATGAAGAAATAGAGAAGAAAACTAGAAAATGTAATCAGAACTAGTTTTCTATAATTAAAAATGAATTTTTTTTCTTTTCCCTTACAGGAGAATAAATCTATATTTTCTTTTGATTGTATTTGCTTTCTAGCAAAATCAAAATATAAATCCAAAGCAACAAGGCCACATTCATGGATCATCAAAATTAACAAAGTGGTTTTATTACTTGATCTTACAGCATTACTTAAAGTGCAGATCGATGATTATAAACGCGATCAGAGACAAAAATAATACTGCTAATTGATTGATACCTCGGCAAAACAAGCAGCGAAAGCGCTACTAGCGAAAGTTCCGGCGAACGAGATATCGGATTTACCCTTGCTATCGGCCACCATACCTAAGCCAACAAGACGGTCTGAAGCGAAGATAGGGGGGTAAATGAAATGAAAAGAGGGCGGGAGGGTAATTATACTGATATAGAGATGGTTGGTGAGAAGGCAGAAAGGAGAAAGGGGATTCGTAAAAATGGAATCTCGGGAAAATAAAGGCGTGCAGTGGGGCAGGTTGCGCAATTGGGCGTGGGCGTTGCCCCTTTGCAGTAGCAGTAGTGGCTGTTGTGTTCCATTTTGATCGTCATCGCCATCCCTCATTTATATTCTCGCCATCCACTAGTAGCCGAATTTGGAAAACTATTTACCCACACTGACATCAACCCGTAAATACAAATAAGACATCGCCTCTTTTGTTTTCTTCCATTTCTGCTCTGTTTTGTATATTGAAAATAAATAAGGTTGTGTCATTTACTCATTTTTTACTCAATTTTTATTTTAATTTTATATTGAGAAATAGAAAAATAGGAGGTGTAGTAAAAATAACTATTTTAATTAATAAATATTGAATTCTGTAGTCAAAAAAATATTTTTTATTATTATTTGAGCCTAAATATATCAAAAGATCATAAAAAAAGATAATTTTTAAAATAAAAATAAGATTTTTAAAATTAAAAACTATAAATTTTGTTTTTCTGTTTCTATTTTAAAAAATATTTCTTAACAAATATGAAAAAGAATCAGATAAAAAGTATTTTCAAAAATATTTTTGTATTTTTTCTGAAATTCAAAATAAAAAACAAAAAGCTACAGTAATATAAATTTTTTTTAGATTGTCAATTATTGTGCCTAATCTTAGATAGTTTTTTTTTTTTTTACCCCACCATAAAGTTGAAACAATTTTCACCGTCTATAATTATCTTCTACTAAAACATTATTAAATTAAAGCCAACTAATTTTGAAATGTACGACAAGAGATAGCCCAGCTGTGAATGTTGGAAATGTACACGAAGCCTAACAAAATGGATGAAGATGCACAATTAGATTATTCAAATTCCAACTCACTGCAAGGTTGTAAGCTATATCCCTCCATGATGAAAAACGTGGTGCCCCAATATAACACGAAGCTAGCTATCTACCATCGCATAATTCTTTGGTCTGCAATGTGATTTTTAACTAGCCAAACGACTCATCTATGCCTAAAAGCCACCAACTTTATAATTCAAATCATGCTTCCTTTTTTTTTTTTTTTTGGGCACATCAACAACCAATTCAGAAATTACACCAAAACAACATTGGAAAAACTTTCAACAAGCTTTACTATCTTTATTTTGAATACTCTGCATCTGAGAAATATTTCAAAATACCTAATCTAAAAAAATGGATAAATTGCACTTAAGATCAACTTTGTAATTCAAATCATAGGAATATACTGAACTTTATCATTGTTTGCTTGTAGACCTGAAATAGAGAAAAAGTGACTTAGGGACATATTGATCTTCTTTATGCATTCCACATCTTTATGGCTAAAGATGAACAAATCATCTGCAAAGCACAAATGATTGAACTTCTATTCCTAACATCCTTCTTGATACATGAACCCCTTATTGCAATACACTTTGAAAGCCCTTGACAAATACTCCATTACAATCACCAAAAGGAGGGTAGACATAAGATCTCCTTATCCTAAACCCCTTTGACTAAGAAAAAAAAATCCTTCTAAAGAGCTATTGATCATAATAGAAAACCTTGTAGTCTTAATACAATTGATCACTAACTTCACAAAGTAAGTAGAAAATTAAAGACATAACATTAATTCCTTCATGAAATCCCAACTTTCCTTCATGAAATCCCAACTAATTAAGTCATATGCCTTCTTTAAATCAACCTTTACAGCATATCTAGGTTTTTCATTATTTTTGTGATAATTTCACACTAGCTCATAAGCTAATAAAACATTCTCACCTATTATTTTGTTAGGTACAAAAGTAAAATGATTAGCATGGATAATCTTCAACAAACACCATTTCATTCTATTGCAAATCACTTTAGAGATGCATATATAAATGGCACCACAGTAGGCAATAAGCCTACAGTCCCCAAGGCTAAAGGATTCTTTACTTTTGGGGATAATAGTTAGAATAGTCACATTAATCTACATTACCATTTTCCCATTATCCTGTGCAACTTGCATTAAGTCTATTCCCATAATATCTCAATAATTTTTGTAGAAAAACAATAATTGTAACCATTAAAGCCTAGGGTATTTTCATTCCTAATGCTAAATATAGCATCTTATATCTCTTTAGCAATCATAAGCCTAATCAAGCTGGCTTGATCTTTTGTAGATAACACACCTCTCATATTGACTATCTCCTAATTAGCATAGTATCTATAATCCACAACACTAAATAAATTCTCATAAAAAGCTACCATATTAACAATAATGTCCTTTTGCTCATAAATAGTACTGGCATCATTTCGATACAATCTTTTAGCAAGCCTTTCTTTGCTTAACTAGAACTTTGTGTTAGAGTTTCCAAAGTCACCCACTTAAATCTTGCTTTTTATTTGAAAAAAAAAA
>CATIWR010025465.1:0-22498 GCA_949677035.1 Omphalea diandra
TACTTGTCACATCTCATGGTTAGAGCCTCTAGAAGCTCTTCATCTATCTCATCAAATTCAAAATCAGAATTAGAATGAGAAGAAGTACTTACCTCATTTGAAAGATCTTCTTGTGCCATGAAACATATGTTGGCAACCTCTCTTTCTTCTTCTTCTTCTTCACTTGAGCTATCATCCTAAGTTGCTGAAAAACTTTTCTTCTTCTCCTTGTCCCATCTCTTATTCTTCTTTAATTTGGGATATTCATATTTGATGTGGCATTGCTTGCCACATTCATAACAAGTGACTTCGTTGGATTTCTCTCTTGGATTAGGAGCTGTCTTCTTGAAGCCTTTTCTTTCCTTTCTTCTCTTGATCAACTCATTTGTCCTCCTTGAGAGCATTACTAGCTCCCCCTCTTTCTTGTCACTTCTTCATCACTTGAGGTGATCTCTACCTCCTTCTCTTTTGTTGAAGCTTTAAGAGCCATGGTTTTTCTTTCTCTCTTCAGTTTGTCTCCTTAGCCTCTTAGCTTCTTCATTTATTCATCTTTTTGCAAAGGCAACTCATGAGTTAAGAGTTTGCTTATCAACACATCGGTTGAAACCTTTTCAATTTTCGAATTTAACTCTTGTATGCTACAAACTCTAGCACTAAATTTATCTAGAGGTAGAGTTTTAAGGATTTTGATGTTTACCTCATAGATAGTAAGAGTTCTTCCAAATTTCTTCATGTTGGTGACAATGGACAAGAGCATGTTTGTCATTTCTGTGATGCTCTAATTGTCTTTCATCATGAAGAGTTCACATTCGGTGACATACATTTCCAAATGGCTTGACTTGACTAGAGTTATGCCTTCATGATAGTTCTCTAGAGTCTTTCAAATGGCATGAGCTGTTTGACAGTGTTTCACTCTTCCAATCTCTTCTCTAGAGAGTGAGCTTAGAAGAATGGTTATTGCTCTCTTGTTCTTGCCATTTGATTTTCAATGTGCGTCAACCCATTCGTCCCTTAGAATTAATTCTTCATTACCATCCACAACCCTGGTGGGTGGCTTCCATCCCTTGATGACCACATCCCAAAGGTCCACCACATCTATGTAAAGATAAATCTCCATCTTATACTTCCAATGAGTATAGTCTGTTCCATCAAAGTATGACTTGAGTTGTGAGTGGATTCCCTCTTGTGCCATGATCTTTGTTCACTTAATGAAGATTTGATTGTGAAGTGAGGCTCTGATACCACTTGTTGGCCCTAGGCACCAAGAAGGAAGGGGGGTTGAATTGGTGTTTAAAAATCAAAATTAGAAAGAAAGAGAAGAAAAGAGATGAGAAGAAACACAAGATTTATAGTGGTTTGGGTGTAATTAACTCTACATCCACTCACCAATTCTTCGAAATTGGGTATTCCACTATCTTGCAAAAGTGTTTTCAAGCTTACACCAAACTTTTACACTTGTGTTCTAGAGGCTTACACAACAACCTACACACTTGTGTTTTTAGGCTTACACAACAACCTTTATAACTTGTGTTTTAACAGGCTCACACAACAACCTCTCTTAGCGCACTATAACCTAGTATAGATGGTGTTTATGCTCACACCCAATAATGACTTAAAGAATAAAAAAGAGCGAGTAGCAAAATTGTAAGAGTTTAGGTATAAAGTTATTAATTCTCTTGCATTTACGTCTGTTTATGAGGTATTTATAGCCTCTACCCACCAAAGAGACGTTGCAATAAAATTAGTACAAAATCATTAAAGTGTGCTAGATAGATTTTTGCATTAAATGCTTGACAGTCATTTCGCAGTCGCTACTACATATTTGCGGTTGCGAATTCCAAATTCTATAAGGAAAACTCCATTTGTTTCTAATGGCCAGTCCACATGGCAGCTTTTGATTAGTTCACCAGAAAATATAGTCATTGCCTTTCACCTGCTCTTAAAAGTAGCGGTCGCGATTTATCTTATATAGGATGTGACTCTGGACGCGAATTCTTCTGCCAAAAGTGTTCACTTTCTTCTTTTGGGTTCATGGCCGCTACCAACAAGTTTCCCTCGCGATTTTTGACTTCCAACGGTTACCTGGAACACTTGTCAAGCTGTGATTATGAACTTGATTATATCTTGAGTTACTTCAAAATTTGCGGTCGCGTCTGAGTCAAGCTTTACACCGTAAATTCATCTGTCACTTTTGGAGTTCTTCCTTTGGATGAATCGCGATTGAGAATTACTCTGCCATTTCGTCTGTCTGAATTTCTAGCAAGTCTTCTAATGGATTGCGGTCACTAATTCTAGATTATGATAACGATTTAGAAGTTACTTCACATACTTTGAAGAATAAGATTTCTATCCAACTTCTAACTTAAAGACTTTCATAAAAATTGCAAAACAACACTAAATAGAAACATTAAAAATGATCAATCCTCTTTGTTAAGATCAAAAGAGGCCCAAGACTTAGGGTTAACCACCATAGTCCAATAAAATCTAAGTATTAAATAGGAAATCCTAATCACCTCTCCCCATTAATTCACCAAACTCATAAGAAAATTAAAATAAAAACCTCTAATTCCCTTATTTTTTCAATTTAAAACCATAACCATCATCTCTTTTATCTTTCTATATAAAATCCAAACGAAAACTAAGCCATTTCAATTCTTGTAAAAAAAAATAAAATTAAAACCTATCTCATTCTCTCTCACATATGCCATTATCGACAATGAAAAGGCCATATCATCTCCTTCATAAGATTCTCTACTAGCCCTTCTATAATAATAACAGGACTTCAACATTAATCTCATTACTTTAACTCTCATTTAAGACCAATTTGACACCTTATAGCTCACTGGCAACTAAGAAGGAAGAGAAAAAGGTTGAACCTTCTTAAGTTTGATTTGCTCAATATGTTAAGCATAGATATGCATAAGAGGTATGATTGGACTCAACTTACTAACACACTCCTTCTAGTTTTTTGATGGATTCTTAATGATGATACGTATTATGTCAATAATGGCTCTAGCAGTGGTGTTTTAAATGTAATAGCTCCACCATTTTTCATAGTTCTAAAAACTTATGGCTATGTTATAAGAAAAGAAAGTACTCAATTGCTAATGCTTACAATGTGCTTCCAAAACCTATATTCTTATTAACAATTTATTGGTTAAAAGAGTTGTGTAATGTTCATATGATTCTTAGTTGTTGTTCTTTTTATGATTTCTCTTTTTTCCCTTTTTTTATGTTATCTTTTATTTTTATTAGTTTTGATTGGTGGTAATAGTATGGTTAGAGCTATTAGTAGTGGCATTAATTATTTTCTTCTCATTAAGGCTTTTGGGTTTTAATAAATATCCAATTCAAATTATAAAATGGTGAAAGTGGAGAGGTTAGGAGTAGTGAGGGATGGATAGGTGGTGGTGTGTGATGGTGAAGGAAGAGGGATGAAAAAGGTTATTGTGTTTTATAAGTGGTGAGGGCTCTAATGTGGCTATGATGTTTGGTTAGGAGAGAGCATGATAGATATGAGTAATTTTGGTTAGTGATGAGGTATGGTAGTAGTCAAGATTGATATAGCCTAGGCTTATAACAGGCTAAAGTGGTCAATTACTAAGTCAATTCTTCAGGCTTTTGGGTTTGCTCATTCATGGATTGATCTTATTATAAAGTGTCTTACTTTTGTTACATACTCAGTATTACTTAATAAGCAAAGTGATGGTGATGTTATTTCGTATAGAAGGATCTGACATGGTGATCCACTGTCCCCTTATTTGTTTATTTTATTTGTTGTTGCTTTCTTCGGTATGATTTCAGATGTTTATGCTCAATCTCACATTTATGGATTGCGTGTTGCTCCACGGGTCATAACATCTTTCATTTATTTTTATTGACGATAGCTTGGTATTTATGAAGGCAAACCCTCAAGAAGCTCTTGACCTAAAACATATTCTTTTTTTGTATTAAGTTGCCTCAAGTCAGTTAGTGAGCCCTGTAAAATACTATACATATTTTAGATCTTTAATTTTATAAAGAAGGCACTTATATTTCTATTTTGGGTAGTAGGGATACCACTTTCTCAAGTTCATATTTAGGGCTTCCATTAGTCATTAGTTGCTCTAAATAGGTTTTGTTTAGTTACCTATGAGATTGATATCAAAAAAATTAACCATTGGAAGGGTCATACATTATTTAAGGGTGGTTATGAAGTTATGATGAAATTTGTTGCATAAGCATTACCAACTTACACCATGAATGTTTTTCAAATTATGTTATCTATTACAATGAACTTCAAAAAATAATGAAGTCATTTTGGTGGGATGACAAAGGAAAGGGTAACAAATGTATTCATTGGGTTGCTTGGGATAAACTTTTATAACCGTGGATAAGAGTGGTTTAGGGTTTCAAAGTTTATAGAATTTAATTTAGCAATGGTTTCAAAATAGTATTGACTCCTTTTGATTAATGATAACACACTGATTGCTAGAGTTTTTAAAGCTATATATTTTCCAAATTTTAGTCTTTTATAGGCTCATAGGACTTAGTCCCTAGCTATTATTGGTGAAGCCTTTTTGCCGTTATCCCAATATTATCTAAAGGCCTCCTCTGGTGTGTAGGTAATGGTAAGAACATCTCAATATGGAAGGATCATTAGTTACTTGTGCCTTATTCTTTTTGAGTTATCACACCATGTCTAAGCTCTTATTTTATAGTCATAGTAGTTGATTTGCTTTGGATTAGGAATGGAACTCAGATTTGATTAAGGCCTTTTTTGTGCCTTGTGATGCTAAAATAATTCAAGCAATTATGCTTAGTAGGGGGAATAAATCGAAAGTGCATGGTTGGTTCTTTACAAAGGATGGAAAACACTCATTGTGATCTGATTGTTGTTTGGCAATGATGGATGCAAATTAGTGGGTTGAGTCTTATAACATTGTAATTGATTTTTAGAAACATTCATGGGTTATTATTACTCCCATTCGTTAATTATTTACTCTATGGAAGCTTATGAAATGTTACTTTCCATAATAATGAATTTGCAATCTAAGTGTATCTTTCTTAATCCTCAATTTCAGCTATGTCTAATAGGTGTTGAAAATGAATTTCTTTTGTTTAGAGATTGTTCATACAACAAGGATTTTTGGCAAGCCTCATCATTGGTTCTATCTCATTCTAGTATGTCTAGCCATTCTATTTATGAATGGGAGCATGAAAATGAAGATGGAGTTGCAGCCCTATTACATTGAAGCTGCTGGTGCATGATTGCAAAGCTGAAGTTTGAATTTTTGTTGACCAACTTGTGTATATTTAATGTTATGTAATTCTCACTTTTTGACTTAATGATGTAAGAAGTATGGCCTCTAACTTTAAACCATACCTTGAAGAAAAATTTCCTAGATTTAAGGAGAGTTAATATGTATCTCCTTATCAACTAAGTAATGTAACTTTTATATATATATGAGATGCAAGTTATTTATTGTGTTCATCCATTTTCAATCTTAAATTCTTTGTGTTTTAAGTTAATTTTGCTAACAAGTGGTATTAGAGCTACCACTAATCATTGAAGGGCAATGCCTAAAAAGGAAAACAAGCATGAAAATCCACCAAAATTAAACTCAAACACTTGAGATTAGTTGTTTATGGCTTCTATTGCTTATAGTAGTCTCATTGAAGCTTCTCCTTCTATTTTCAATGGTGAAAATTATCCAATTTGGGTTGTGAAGATGAAACCTTACTTAAAACTTTCAATATGTGGTTAGTTGTTGAAATAAGCAAGGATTCTTAGCCTCTTGTTGAGAATATGGCCTTAAATCAAATTAAACACCATTCATAGGAGGTTGTAAAGAAGTTTAAAGCTCTACCCTACATTCATTCAACTATTAGTGATTTTTTTCCACAAGGATAATGGCTTGTGAAGCAAAAAAAAAAAAATATTGGGATAATCCATAAGAAGAGTTTCAAAGGAGTGATATGACAAGGCAAATGCAACTACTAAACCTATGAAAATAGCTTGAGCTATTTAAGATGAATGATTCTGACATTGTTAAAAAGTACATTGATATAGTTATGAAAGTGATGAATCAAATCCGACTACTTGGTGAGAAGTTAGAGGAAAAAAGGACTGTTGAAAAGGTTTTAGTGACCTTGCCAAAGAGATTTGAGTCTAAGATCACATCACATGAAGATTATTGGGACTTGAATCAAATTACTTTAACTGAACTTACAAACTCCTCGCAAGTAGTAGAACAAAGGAAGCTTCATTGGCAAGAAAATGTCTTTGAAGGTACTTTTATTGCAAGCTAAAGAAGTAAGTCACAACTTTTTGCCTCATCTTTATCATCAAAGAAGAAATCCACTAAAACGAAGGTGAAAGATAAGAAAGAATAGACTAAAGGAAAGCCAAAAGGGAGGAAGAACAGGTATCCACCTTGTCCTCAACAAATCATACATAGAATTACTATTGGTATAGGCCTGGTGTTCAATGCAGAGCTTGTAAACAATTTGGTTATGTTGATAAAGTGTGCAAGACAAATTAGCAGCCTCAAACGCACAAAGATAAAGCAACTGAGGCTATAGAGGTACATGAAGAAAAGTTATTCATGGCAATTAAATAAGAAAAAAGTTGTAAATCTTATAGAAGTTTAGAAGCTTAGTTGATTAATAATGGTTGCACACATTACATGTCACCTAAGTTAGAGAAGTTTAGAACTTAGATAGAGGTCGCTCTTCACAAGTTAGAATTGGAGATGGGAAGCTATTGGAGGTGAAAGGGAAAGGTGCAATTATTATAGAAACGCTTTCAAGTACAAAACTAATTGATGATGTTTTATTTATGCCTGGTATTTCTCAAAACCTGATAAGTGTTGCTCAACTAGTTGAAAAGGATTATGCTTTGCATTTTCATATACACATATGTGCTATTTTTTATCCATATAGTTTTAAGCTTCTTTAGTAAATATGGTAAGGAGGAGCTTCTTCATTGAATGGAAGCAAATTGAGACTGAGGCATTTACAAGCTTTGTTGATGAAACCATTCTTTAGAGCAAAAGATTTCATTACTTTAATTATTCCACTTTAAAGCAAATGCAGAGCAAAGGTTTGGCAAATGAAATGCCTATGATATATGAACATGATGGTGTTTGTGGAGTCTATCAAATGTGAAAACAAACCAAATTGCCTTTTTTAGCAAATCAAACTTGGAGAGTTATTAAAAAGCTCTAGATTGTTCACACTAGTGTGTATGGTCTAATGAAGACTCCCTCTTTAAATGGTACTAGATATTTCAATGTCTTTATTAATGATTTGTTAAGATTTTGCTAGATTTATTTTCTTAAGCAAAAATCATAAGTGCTTATTACATTCTTGAGGTTTAAAGCTAAAGCTAAAAATTAGTGAGATCATTCAATCAAGACTTTGAGGTTTGATAATGGCACTGAATATACCTCACACTAGTTCCAAAGTTACCTTCATGAAGCTGGAATCCATCATTAATTGACTGTTACTTACTCACCTTAGCAAAATGGTGAGAGTGAGAGAATGAATGGGTCAATCATGAATATGGCAAGGTCCTTAGTGTTTGAGAAAAGTCTTCCCAATCAATTCTAGGCTAAGGCAACTAACACTTTAGCGTATCTTCTAAATAGACTTCCAACTAAAGCTATTGAAGGAAAGACACCTTATGAAACTTTGTATGGTGTGAAGCCTGTTGTTAATCACCTCAAGGTTATTGGTTGCATCTATTATATTCATGTTCCAAAGATGAAGAGAGATAAGCTTGATCATAGGTTTAAAGTTGGAATATTTCTTAGTTACAACACCAATTCGAATTGGAGAGTGATGGATTTGAAGATATAAAAGATCATGCTAGCAGAGACGTGAAGTTTAATGAACTTGTAGCTTAGGATTAAGACAAATTAACTATGATTCCTTTAAACAAAATTCGAATTAAAGGGTATTTGCCCCAACAACAAGCTAAAGAAAAAGGAAACTCACAATAAGAAGTGGGTGTGAGAGACAACATATCACTTGAAGATGTGTATAACAAATGCAATCATCCATGGCAAAACCAATTAGCTTTGAAGAAGCATTCAGGGTTCCCAAATGAAGAGAAGCTACGAAGGTTGAAATTGAAGCTATCAATAAAAGTGGAACCTGGAAATTGGTGGATAGACCTCATGATGCATTTGTACTAGGTGTCAAATGGGAGTTTAGACTGAAATTAAATCCTGATGGCACCATAAACAAGCACAAGGCAAGACTTATAATGAAAGGATATTCTTAGCTACTTAGAGTGGATTTCAATGAGACATTTACACTTATAGTAAGATTTGATACATCAGATTACTCTTGTCACTTGTAGCTCACAAAGGGTGGTTGGCGCATCAATTAGATTTTAAATCAGCCTTCCTAAATGGCAACTTATAAGAAGAGATTTATGTGGACCAGCTTGAGGTTTTGTGATGAAAATGAAGAAAAAAAAAAGTGTATTTGCTAAAAAAAGCCTTATATGGCTTAAAACAAGCACCCAGGGTCTAGTGTAAGAGGATATATGAGTTCTTGTTTAAGCTTGGTTTTGCCAAAAGCTGTTATAAAGCAATCTATATGTGAAACATGAGAATGGTGGTGTCTTGATTGTGTATTTGTATGTAAAAGATTTGCTTATCATAGATAGCATGACAAGCTTCCTTGATAATTTTAAAAGTCAAATGAAGAAGGTATTTGAAATGAATGATTTTGGCAAAATGACTTACTTTATTGGCATGGAAATTCATCAATCATTACAAGGAATTTTATCAGTTAAAGAAAGTATGATTTAGAGATTTTAAAGAAATTTGCTTTAGAGAATTGTAAACCAGTCTATACACTTGGAGTTTAAGGTGCCAAGTTGAGCAAAAATGATGAATCAGGTCCTGTTAATGCTACTATTTATATAATCTTAGTTGGATGTCTCTTGTATTTAATAATAACAAGACCTAATATTATGCATGCCATGAGTGTTATATCAAAGTTTATGCAATCTCCAAAGGAAAGTCATTTTTCAAAAGTAAAAAGAGTTTTAAGGTGTGTCAAAGGCACAATTGACTTTGGGATTTTGTATAGAAGAAGCACAATAATCGAGTTGCTAGGATTTATTATTAATGATTGGGTAGGGTCAGTTGATGACATTAAAAACACCTTTGCCTATTGCTTTACACTTGGCTCAACTATTTTGTATTGGAGCTTAAAGAAATAAGAAATTACTATTTAATCCACAACTGAAGTAGAGTATATTGTTACTGCAACAAGTGTGAACCAAGCTATTTGGTTAAAGAAGCTACTTGATGAAGTTCAAACAAAGCCTATTAAAGTATTATGAGACAACAAATCAATTATTGATATCTCTAAGAACCTAATATTCCATGGGAAAATTGAGCACATTAAAGTGAAGTATCACTTCTTGAGAGAGGCAAAAAGGAAGGTGAAGTTCAGCTCCTTCATTGTAGTTCAAAAGACCAAGTTGCAGATATCTTAACTAAAGCACTTTAGAAGGGAAGATTCAAAAAGCTAAGGGAAATGCTAGCCATTTATCCCAGCTCTAAAATCAAGGAGGAGGGAAAGTGAAACTGGAGTTATAACCCTATTATATTGGAGCTACTAGTGCATGATTGCAAAGCTAAAGTTTTAATTTTTATTGATCAACTTATGTATATTTTAATGTTATGTAATTCTCACTTTTTGACTTAATGATGTAAGAAGTATGGCCTATAACTTTAAGCCATACCTTGAAGACAAATTTCTTAGACTTAAGGAGAGTTAGTATGTATCTGCTTAGCAACTAAATTATGTAACTCATATATATATATATATATATATATATATATATATATATATATTCTTTGTGTTTTAAGTTAATTTTGCTAATAGTACATTGGGTACTTAAAATTTTAAGCAAGGAACATCAGTCAATTTTTATTACAATGATTGATGCCATTTGGTTTAGAAGGAATAAAGTGGTACAAAGCGAGGAGCCATATCCAACTACTCAACTAGTTATGTCAATGTTGTTTTAGTTCAAATATGTGAGCTTGAAAAATTCTAGGCATCGAAGGGCTTTTTCTGTAACTAATGGACACTTTCTGCATGCATGGAGAAACCCAAGTGAGGAGATTTTGAAGATGAACATCAACGCTTATTGATTTCGAATGTCAACTTACATAAATAGCGGTAGTGGTTAAAGATCACCACAACTTGATTGTAGTAGCAATGCCTACTTCTTTGTGCTTATTCTCTTGACCCAAATATATGAAACCAGAAGCGGTTCATGATACACTCTAGTGGGCTTGCAGACATAATTGAAATGTACAAAAAGTTGAAACAAATTGGTTACTCGTAGTTCTAAAAGTTTAATAAACTTATTTTGGAGCCACACAGTTGGGGTTTATTATAAGTGATACTTTGAGATTACTAGGCTCCACTGTCAAACTTTCTCATGTGAATAGATTGTGCAATTAGGTTACTCATGTTGTGACAATAAGACTTTGCCTTAGACACTTTAGGCTAATAATTAAGTTTGATGTGTTTTGCTAAATTTTAGATGTAATGATGATCTTAACTTTTGTAGATAAAAGGAAAAGATCATGGTTCTAGAAAAAATTAGCATAGGTGTAGTTAGTCTTAAGGCATAGAGCAAACCATGCCTCTGAATGTATTCTCTGCTATAAATAGCAACCTTTGTAATGAAAGAGCATCATAGTTTTTAGTCTCTTGCTTTGCATTCCAACAGTGATATCATAGCTACACTTCTTAACGCTATGTGGTTAGTTTGTGAGTGTTTTCAGAGTTAAAACATTTGAGAGAAAAGGATCGAACATTTGTGAGTTTGTGTAAGAGTTTTGCAGTAGCTTCAACATCACTCCAGTAACAACATCACTCCAGTAATTCCAATTTTCAATGGAGATCTCTATCACATTTGGTCAGTCAAAATGAAGATATACTTGAAGTCTTAAGGACTATAGCATGTGGTGGGAACTAATGAAGATTTGCTAGCTTTAAGAGGAAATCCCACCATGGCCTAAATTAAGGCTTATGAGGAGGAGAAATTGAAGAAAGGTAAAGCTTTAACTTGTATTCATATTGGTCTAGCAGATCACATCTTCACCAGCATTATGGTTTTAAAGAGTTCTAAGGCTACATAGGACAAACTCAAAAAGACTATTGATGGCATAAGTAAAGTCAGGGTTATGAGACTCCTTATACTCAAAAGGAGTTTGCTTTGATGAAATGAAAGATTCAAAGTTTGTCAAAGCTTATTCTAACAGAGTAATGGACTTGGTTTATCAAATCAGGTTGCATGGAGTGATTTTTCCTAATCAAAAGTTTATGGAGAAGATCTTGATTAGCCTTTCAAAAAAATTTGAATCAAAGATTTCAGCCATCGAAGAGTCTTGTGATCTATAAAAACTTACTATTATAGAATTGATGAGCAAGTTACAAGCTCAAGAACAAAGAGTTTCCATGAGATCTGATGAAAGTGTTGAAAGAGCATTTCAAATTTCTCACTTAAGCAAAGCCTCTACAAATAGCAGAGAAGCAAGAGGTACATATCCTCCTTGTGGTGTATGGAACAAAACTAATCATTTGGAAAAGGATTTCAGATGGAAAGGAAAGTCACAAAACAATTTCTACAAACTTTTTAACCATATTGAGAAGTTTTATAGAAGAAAGCAAAATCAACAATAACAGCATCAATCAATGAATATTGTTGAAGAACAATCTCAAGTTCAGCAAACTAATTTTATACAAGATCAAGATGAGCATTTATTTATGGCAATTGAAGTTACATCTCAAAAAAAAGATCAAATCTAGTTTGCAGATAGTGGGTGGGTGTACACGTCATATGGCTAATGATGTAGCTTCGTTCACTCATTTGGATAGAAATTTCAAAACTGATGTCAAGCTAGCCAATGGAGACCAAATTTAGGTTAAAGGAAAAGGATTAGTTGTTGTCCAAACAAAGCAAGGTATGAAGCTTATTTCAGATGTCTTGTTCATACCATCTCTAGAACAAATTTGCTTAGTTTATGCCAATTGCTAAAGAAAGGTAATGTGTTGTTTAAGAATCATTAATGTGTTGTTTAAGAATCATTCTTTCACTATCTTTAATCAAAATGATTGTGATATAATTGAGGTTAAGATGATTGATAAGAGTTTTTTAAGTGTTGAAAATAGAAAGGATGATGAAGTTAATGAGAAATAAGAAGAATAGGTGAAAGGAAGAGTTTTAGCATCAACATTTCCAATAAATTTAGTAGCTACTCCAAAACTTTAAGTTTCAAATGTTATTGATAAATCAGAAATGCAAAGTTCATTGAGTTCCAAAGCACATGAGAAAACAACAAGTCAGAAAAAGGGTCATTTTGCTCTTAACAATAGCAAGGCCAAAAGAAGATTTGCTATAAAGAAAGAATGGTAGCAAAACAGGGCAAGAAGTGTTCCAAAACCAAAGGAAAAAGAAGATGTTCATAAGCTAAAATTCAATAAAACAAGTTAGTAGAGGGTTTGAAGATAAAGGAATGAAACTTGGAATTTCAAGAAAAAGTCACAAGGAGTAGTGTTGTGATAATGAGACTTTGCCTTAGACACTTTAGGCTAATATTTAAGTTAATTTTGAAGTATTTTACTGACTTTTGGATGTAATGATGATCTTGACTTTAGTAGGAAAAAAAAAATCATTCTTAAAATTAGAATATATTGTTATAGAAAATCAACATTAGGTGTAGTTGGTTTTGAGGTATGGAGCTAACCATACCTCTGAATGTATGCTATAAATAGCAACTTTGGTAATGAAGATGATAAGAGAGCAGCTTAGTTTTCAGTCTCTTGCTCTATTTTCCAACAGCTCATACCTTAGCTTTCTATGTTAGACAATCTGTTAGACAATCTCATTGGCTTAGAACCTTTCCCCCTTATGCAATGGATTGCTATTTAAGAGATGTTTGAATGAATTAATGAAATCTATTTCTTTGCCTAAAAAAAGGGTTAGGGATCAGCTGGTCCTTTTCTATCCCACATGTTAAAAGGAAAATTATTAGAAAAGACCACTTCATTGTTTTGACGCAAAAATAATTAGTAATTTCATTGAAGGCTAATATTGAAATGATTTATTAATTATAGTTATTTTATTAATATGAATTGAAGTTTAGGTTGAAATTTGAAATTCACTTTAATTATAAAATTTGTTGGAAAATAAACAATTTATTATTGGCTTTTATTTTTAATAACATTTTCACATAAAAAGATAGATATTAACTGAAATAAAAATATAAAGATAAAAATCATGCTAAAGATTGTTAATTAATAATAAAAAATTATTTTTTTAGTTTATATTTCTTATCTTCAGTCTCACATTACTACTTTCATATTTGATTATAAGTAATCAACACCTTAATTATCCACACGCACAACTTTGTATTTCCTACGAGTTAGAATAAAAATGACTGATACAACGAATTTGGCAGAGTTCTTCAGAAATTGATGTACAATGGCTGACTACATAGCCTCAAAAGTATCACGATTGAGCATCACTTTGAGCATGAAAGGCTATGGCTTGAGAGGAGTAGAGCATATACAAATCAACTTCCTATCCATATTGAACTATCCAGGCAGAAGCAGCGAATATTTAGGAATTCTGACCCAAAGGCTCCTAATTATATCATTTCACAGGCAAGTGTAAAAGGGGATGGTTTATCATCGATAAGGGCGTAAGGGTGTGGTGGTCCCAAAAAAAAAAAAAAATTCAAACAGTATAAAGTTGATTGAAACCATACACATGCTATTGTCTTTGCCTACCCACCTGCACTGCACATGCCGCCTGCCTGTGCTTTGTGCCCCCACTTACACACCCATATTCCAATCTGCCGATAATAAAAAAAAAAAAAAAAAAAAGGCTCTCTTTACTCCCTTACAAGACTCCCTCTACACACCATTAATACCTGTTGTTAGGAATTCAACTGACTATAAAACACATTAGATATTTTTCTTCGTTGATCATAATACTTAATAACTTGCTCTTTTTTTTTTTTTTTTTCCTTCTCCGTTCTTGTTCTTTTGGGTAATTCTATAAAGATGTTGGACTCTGATTAAGTTGAATTTGTAGGTGCCTTGAACAAGTGATCAAGTGGTCATTACTGAGGCCAGCAGCTTGCATGAATGAGTAGATTACAGTTGGACCAACATATCTAAATCCTTTTCTCACCATGTCTTTGCTTATGGTTTCTGATTTTGAGGTCTTTACTGGGATCTTGTTGCATGACTTGTATTGGGAGCAAACTGGCTTGTGATTTACAAATCCCCACAAGTAATTGTCAAGTGATCCGAATTCCCTTTTAACCTGAAAATAAAACAGATAAAATTAAAATACACTCCAGCATCCCTCAATCACTAATAAGTATTTTTAATGGGACATGAACAATTAATAAACTTTCACAATCTATGTTGCACACAAGAAAGTCATGGTATATAATTAGCACTTCAGAAATGTTTATGTGAATGCAAACATTGTTTAATTGGGACATAAGGATTTCTTTCCCTGAATTTAGAAAAGAGAGGAACTCCTAATTGCTATGTGATAGACTCACAATAAGTTGCCTGCCAATTGGCATCTACCTGGAGAATTACCTGAGACCTTGTTTAAATAAATTACATGCCAATTGCCATTTACCTGGAGAATTCTGTGAGAGTTGTCGACAACCACTCGAACTTGGCGTATGTCTATGCCACACTTATCACTGACCGAGGTTATTCTCTTTTCATTGAATTTAGCTACAACTTCTGCATCAAACCCAGAAAAGGCCTCCCTGTAACATTTTCTTAGTCTCAGTTAATAATAATAATTACTCTCGTTTTGTTCATAAAAAAATAGTAAATTACTTAACAGTAATTCGCCTTCACCTACCTGAATGCTTGTCTTTTCTTCAAGACAGACGTCCAATCTGACCCTATTTGTGCTCCTGTCAGTACTAGCAATTCAAACAACAACCTGCATAACAAAACCAAATTTTCTACTCGTTACTATCAATATGATATGGACTTTGCTACGCATGGGGTAAAAATAAATAATATTGTAGCGCCTACAAAGTATTTAGCCTTATTTTTAAAAAAATTTATTTCTCACTTACCTTTGTACAGTCTTTTTTTTAAAAATTTTTCCATTTTGTCATTAACTTTTGTAATTACACTTTCTTATTTTTAAATAATCAAACATTGCTCGGATAAGAAACAGTAATTCACTCAACCGCTCTTGATAAATTTTTAAAGTACATATTAATGTTAACTATTTTCATCATCATTTTCTATATTATTTCATTTAATTTTTACCTATATTTATTGCTATAGTTGCGAGTGTATTATTCACCGTCGCCCATGCGATATCTAGCACTTTCGACATGATATACGATCCCCCTATGGCCCTCGAAAAGCAGAATATATATATATATATATATATAAGGTACAAACGGAACTCACATATCATCATGGACAGGAACTCCCCATTCTTCATCATGATAAGCAACATAGGTAGGATCTGCAGGGAAAGAAAAATTACGAAATTAATGGATGAAATGAATAAAATGAATGTTAGTTATTCTTCTTCTAATTTATGGATTTATATATATGTGACCTGAACTTGGAGTAATAAAGCTGCATCTCTTTTCTTCTCTAGCAATAGTACCAGCTGCAGAATCAACATGAAAATCTTTCTCCTCTTTCTTATTAATAGACTTAACTCTTCCATAATGAGCGATTCGCAGTTTTCTTTGTTCTTGCATAATGGCAACTTGCTCTCTCCTTGCTGCTGCTATGCTGCCAGCAGGAGTCTCAGCTATTAAAGAAGAATAGTTGTAATTGACGATAAGAGTTTCAGCAGCAGGAGCCCCACCAGGACATGATTTCTTGGACTTGACAATATTAACTGGTACTTTACTTGTGTTTCTTGGCTTCGAAACTTTTTCTGCACTAGAATTCAATCCATTAGGATCATTTCCCCTCTTAAGTGGTGGTGGTCTAGGTGATTTTAGCTTGGGAGAGATAGGAGGAGACAAAGAAGAAGGATTATTAATTTTGCAAGGAGAATCAGGAGTTGGTAATGGCAATGGTTGAAGAGAAGGAGATTTTGGGGTGTTCTTCTTAAGGGAATTGTGTCTTTCCAAGGTAGGAACTTGGCTAGATTTTAGTTGAAGAACAGGACGGCCATTAATTTTAGCTATAATAGCAGGAATGCTAGTAGTAGTAACTTGCTGGTGGTGGCGCAGCTGCCTTGATGATTTAGAGGAGCACATTTTGTGTACAGGTTTTAGTTTTTCTTTTTGTGTGGACTATGAATGAATGATTATTGGGTGAAGGAAATTAGTGAGAGAGGATTGGAAGAAAGGTGAAGGACTTGAAGATGGGTTTGTGTATATAAACTAGAAAAGTGGGGGCAGCTTAGGAAAAGTTGTAACATGGGTGGGTTAGGGTCTGCCATACAACCCTCTTGTGAGGGGTATTGTGTATTTTGCTTTTGGGGTAATGTGAAGAAGGATGACAATGACTCCCTCCTTATTGGGTCTAGATTAGAAATTATTGTTTTTCTTGTGAGGTGTGGTGGTAATGGTGATGGTGATATCAATACCAGCAGTCTTATGGACCCTCCTTCAATTCTTTCTCACTTTTTTTGTGCCTTTACTGCTCTATAGTCACATGATCTCTTTTCTAATCTCTAGCTGGAGTGTGGGAATCAAGAGAGAGAGAGAGAGTACGTGTGTGCGCAAATCATTCCTTGTCTACAACAGATTTGGTTTTTTTTTCTATGTTTGATTCAATTTTAGTTGTTGAACTAATCAAATATGAAGCTGTTAAAAAATTTTAAGGGTTTTGCAGGCCTAGTTGTCTTCTTCTTTTGGCCAGCTTGTCTTATTTTAATACTAAGATGATGTGTATGCATATATATGTCAAATGGTCCCAATATTCCTAATCGTGAGAGAAATCGGACCATATTTCACGACATTGGATCATGCATCCTTGTCGATGCTTTAACAAATCAAATAATGAAAATTGAGGGATTAATGTATTAATCATCATAGTTGAAAGTGAACTAGTTGTAGGCTATTCTGGCTTTCTTTTTCTAGTAAAAATTTGGCTTATTAACAAAATTAAAAAAATAAAATAAAAGACTGCAGGCTATTGGTGGCTCCTTGATCTTTGATGGGATTAATGACCTGTGAAAAATGAATAAACATAAACTAAGGGGGACTGTGTTTTTTTATAGTTATTATGATGGTTATGTTAGAGAGTGTTTTGAGAGTTATTGTGAAGATAAAAGACGAAAGCTTAAGAATGTGATTAAAACTCTAGAATGCAAAGTACTTCAATTGTGTGAAGATGACAAATATTTATACCCTTGATTTTCTCTGGATCTTTCCCCGACGCACCCAAAATAATATTTGTTCCCTTTGTCTTTATTTTCTCACGAAACTTTGGAAAGGAGTGTACTGTGTAACATCCTTATTTGAATGTTAACCTTGTCCTTATGTAAAAATTTTGAACGATAATTTTGTTCAATCGTTTGATTGTTCGAAGGTAAGTCACATACTTCCATTCATTCCTTGTCCAATTTTTGCCATGTTTGGTTCTTCATCTTAAGAGTCATGTGATGACCTCGTGAAAGGTAAGTGTCCTTTATACGATGCTTAATACATGTTATCAATAGTCCCCCAAAGCATTTATATTACTATCATTTATGTTAGCATCTTTTTCCTCCAAATGGTAAAAGCATTCACATCTTTTCAATTGTGGCCTTGACTTTCTTCTAGAGAGTTCTTTTGGATTTAAAGCGCATTATTACCTTGAGCTAGTATGTCACTTCGTGATTTGTGCTAAGTATTATAGCTTTAAATTTTAAACACTGGTGTTTATTGAGTTCCGTAATTAATTAGGGGATGACTTTTGGGCTTTCTCATTTTAGTATATAAGCTGGCCTAATTCTTTTATATTTTTCCTACAGTAATTTCCTTCTTTCTACTACATTCTTTCACTTGTTTTCTTCTTGCTTGAGGCATTTTTTGTGTTTGCTAAAGTAGTTTATTCTTCTTTTACTCCATTTTTTCTATTTTCTTGGGAAATGGCAGGCTTGTTTGCACAAGCTTTAGCAAAACTTCGAGAGTATTCTCTAGTGGTGATGAGAGATGATTTGTTGTTCTTTAAGAAAATTTACTGTATTCCCGAAGAATACAAATTGTCTTGTTGCCTTAACGACTTTAGGGTTTCCTCTAGCTTAGATGAGAGAAGGAATAACAAGGAACATTTTGAGTTCTTCAAATATTGTTTGGCAATCTTTAAACCATATGAAATGCTTTATAGTCTTCAAACTCCTATAGAATGGTAGACATCTCTTTGTTGAATAGGTAATGAATCACCCCAATGTTGAGACCTTTTCATTCAGTTTTTGCACTTCATTAATTGTCTTGGGAGGTCTCATGTTTAGGATTGTTTGAATCTTTTTAGGGTTCGCCTCAATGCCCTTTTCAGAAATCATAAACCCTAGAAATTTTCCTGCTTTGACTCTGAAGGTGCATTTTTTTAGGTTTAGCTTTATATTATACCTATTCAAAATAGTAAAAACTTCCAATAGATCATCTATATGGAATTCGTTAGTTTTCCTTTTAATAATGATCATCTACATATACTTTTACATTATTACTGATATGGTCTCTAAATATGAAGTTTATGAGCTGCTGGTAAGTCACTCTTGCATGCTTTAATCCGAAAGGCATTTTGGTGTAACAATATGTTCCTTGATCAATGACGAAGGTTATCTTCTCGTCATCTACTGGTTATATTGGTATTTGATGGTATCCTTGTGTTACATCCAAATGGTTATACCTAAAAAAATAAGCAATTGAGTTTATCAGTTGGTCAATATTTGATAACAGGTAGTATCCTTTGGGCATGCCTTATGAAGTTGACACACATTCTTTGTTGGACTAGGATGATTAATCCTAGGTTTATAACCTCTTTTGATCTTGACAAAGTAGATTGATCATCACTAATATTTTAAATAAGTGTTGTTTTTGCAGATATGAATCAATCTCTCAAGAAGAAATGAAAGGAGTTGATAAACTCCAAAGTGACATGTAAATCGCGATCGCAATCTAGGATTCGCGACCGCGACTCATGTTAAGACATGCTGAAATTCAAGCAGGCAAAATTGCAGAGCCATTCTTGGTCGCGACCCTTGGAAAGAAAGAAGCCAAAATGACACAGACGAATTCACGGTTAAAGTCTCGCCTCAGTCGCGACCGCGAATTTCAAAGTAACTCAAGAGGGAAGCAAGTCCACAACCAGAGCTTGACAAGTGTTCCAGAAGACTGTTTGAAGTCACATTTCACAGAGGCATCTTGTTGGTAGTGACCGCGAATCCTATGAAAGAAAGTTGACCACTTTGGCAGATGGATTCGCATCCTCTATCGCGGCCTGTGCAAGAAAACTCGCGACTGCGACTTCTGAAAGTAGGTAAAAGACAATGGCTATATTTTCCTAGTGAACTAATAAAAAACTGCCACATGGACTAGCCATTAGACACAAATGGGATTTCCCTTGAAGAATTTGGATTTCGCGACTGCGAAATGCAGTAGCGACCGCGATTTTATCCTGACAAGCATTTAATGCAAAATTTGTCAAGCATGTCTCAAAGATTTGATGAGCTATGATTTGCAATGTCTCTTTGGTGAAGTTTGGCTATAAATACTCCATTAAACAGCCATGAATAAGGTTGCTAAGGAATTTATTATAAGTGATTAAAGCTTTTAATCTTTGCTACTCATTTTCTGCATCTTCTTTATGAAATTGTAATTGTTAGGTGTGAGCATTAAACACCAAGTAGTGAGGTTTTGTGTTAGCCTGTAAAAACACTTCAAGAAAGGTTTAAGTGTGAGCCTAGTGAAACACTTGAATGAGGTTTTGTATTAGCCTAAAAACACATTGTTGTAAGGTTTTGTGTTAGCCATCAAAACACAAGTTGTATAAGTTGAGTGTAAGCTTGAAAATACCATTGAGATAGTGAAATACCCAATTGATTAATTGGGGAGTGGACATAGGGTCAACTATACCCGAACCACTATAAATTGATTGTCTCTCTTATACTCTTTCTTCTCCCCTTTATATTTGTTTTTGAAATTTTTATTCACCAATTCAACCCCCCTTCTTGGTGCCTAGGGACAATAAGTGGTATCAGAGCAAGGTTTTCACAAATCAAACCTTCATTGGGTGAAACAAGGTCATGGCACAAGAAGTAAATCACTCACAGCTAATGCCATATTTTAATGGAACCGACTATACTCATTGGAAGTATAGGATGGAAATCTATCTAGACACAGATGTGGTGGACCTTTGGGATGTGGTAATCAAGGAATGGAAGCCTCATACAAGAGTTGCGGGCGGCAATGAAGAACTAATCCCAAGGGATGAATGGGTTGAAGCTTACCGAAAGTCAAATGGCTGGAACAAGAGAGCAATGGTCATTCTCCTAAGCTCACTTTTGAAAGAAGAGATTGGGAGAGTGCAACATTGTCAAACTGCACATGCCATATAGAAAACTTTAGAGAACTATCATGAAGGCACAACCTTAGTCAAGTCAAGTCATTTGGAGATGTATGTCACTGAATGGGAACTCTTTATGATGAAAGACAATTAAAACATCACAGAAATGACAAATCACCTCTTGTCCATCGTCACTAATATGAAGAAGTTTGGAAGAGCACTCACCAATTATGAGGTAAACACCAAAATCCTTAAAACTCTTCCTCTTGACAAATTTGGGGCTAGGGTATGCAACATTCAAGAATCCAATCCAGAGATTGGAAAGGTCCCAACAGATGTGCTCATTGGCAAGCTCTTGACTCATGAGTTGGCCATTTAAAAAGATGAGCAAATGAAGAAGCTAAGGGGCCAAGGTGAAAAACTAAAAAAAAAGAACCATAGGTCTCAAAGCTTCAATAAGGGAGAAAGAAGTAGACACATCCTCAAGTGAAGAGGATAGTGATAAAGAACGAGAAGAGCTAGCAATGCTCTCAAGGAGAACCAAGGAATTGATAAGAAGGAGAAAAAAGAGAAGAGTCTTCAAGAAATCAACCCAAAGCCCAAAAGAAAGATCAAATGATGTCACATGCTATGAATGTGGCAAGCAAGGGCACATGAAGCATGAATGTTCCAAGTTGAAGAAGAAGAAAAGATGGGACAAAGAAAAGAAGAAAAGCTTTTCCACCACTTAGGATGATGACTCAAGTGAAGAAGAGGAAGAAGGAGAGGTGGCCAACATATGCTTCATGGCACTAGGGGACTCTTCACAAGAGGTAAGTACATCCTCCCACTCTAATTCAGATTATGAAATAGATGATATAGATGAAGAGCTATTAGAAGCTCTAACTATGAAGTGTAACAAGTATAAGTCACAAGTTAAAACCTATAGGAAGAAATGCTCCAAATTAGAAGTTGAGTACAAGTCTCTAAATGAGCTTGTGAATGAATTAAGGGCTTCTAATGAAGAACTTAAGAAATCTATTGAAAATTATCTACATCATCCTCTTCCTTAGTGTCTCTTAGAAAGGAGAATGACTCACTCAAAGAGGAAGTCATTGAGCTTAGAAGCTCAATCTCCAAATTTCATAGAGGAAAAGAGGCCTTAGACACTCTTATTGTGTCACAAATACCACCTTTAATTAGGGATGGTCTAGGCTTTAATGGAGCTTCAACATCTTACACAACTACATTTGTTAGAGCTTCACAATCTCACACCTTAAACATTGAAGCAATTGGGAAGAAAAGTGCTCCTAGCACTAAGCCTCCTAAGCCTAAGGGCAAAGGGAAGACTCTCCAAAGCTCTAGAGCTAAGACTCAAAGAGCTAACCATGCTTATATATATAACAAAAGGTATAATCATCCTCATAGAAAACCCTCTTCCCCTACTCATCATATGTGTTCATGTATTCACTCACATGATCATGGTATGAGAAAGTTTCATACTTATACTAAATTCATACATAGGAGAAAGACAAACAAGTTTAATCTCCAATGCCACTATTATATGAAATATGGGCATATCAATATACACTGCTTTATTAGGAAGGCTCACCTCAAGTTAGAGGATCCTTTAATCACTAACCCCCTAGGACCCAAGTATGTTTGGGTACCAAAGAAAAAATGATTGACTCTTATTTTGTAGGGAAATGTGACTACCACCAAAGCAAGTAATTGGCATGTGGATAGTGGTTGCTCAAAGCATATGACCGAAAATAGAAGACTATTCACATCACTCAAAGAGAAAGAAGATGGAGATGTCACATTTGGTAACAATGCCAAGGGTAAGGTAATTAGCATTGGCACCATAGGTAAGGATGGTTGTTCATTAATTGATAATGTTTTACTTGTTAGTGGCTTACAACATAACTTGTTAAGTGTAAGTCAATTGTGTGACAAAGGTAACAAAGTCACCTTTGACCCTAGGGAATGCCGAGTCACCACT